>PVIJ01011179.1:0-56033 GCA_004024925.1 Scalopus aquaticus | reverse complement strand
GGCGGCGAGAGGGTTCACCAGAGACAGAGCGGGTAGCAGAACAGGCAGATCAGAAATACACTGCTGAGGGGAGCAGCGGGCAAGGCAGGAGAGGTCTGCCACGCCATGTGGGATTCTCCCTGGCCGGGCGTCGAACTCGCGTCGCCGCTGCCGACAGCTCCACAGCGCAGCGCTCAACCGCTGCGCCACCTGGGAGGCCTTAAGATTTATTTTTACATACAAGCTGGGGTGCAGGCCGGATGTGTGAGGCAGTGAGAGGATTCACCAGAGACAGAGTGGGGAGCAGAACAGGCAGATCTCCCTAAATACACTGCTGAGGGGAGCAGCGGGCGAGGCAGGAGAGGTCTACTGCGCCATGTGGGATTCTCCCTGTCTGGGCATCGAACTTGCGCCTCAGCACTGACAGCTCCACAGCACTGCGCTAAGCCGCTGCACCACCAGGGAGACCCTATTTTTCAGACTTCTTGTATATTTGTTTATGTATTCTGTTCAGGAATTTTATTTGAAATCAGTAGATAAGATAGGGTGGAATGTGCTTTCTCCATCTTAGCTGGAGCTGCTGTCTGTTAAATAAAATAACCTGTAGTGATGGTTCTTATCCTTTGCTGCACATTAGAAATGTCAGGGGAGCTTTTTGCAAGTACAGTGTTTATGTCTATGTCAATTAAATCAGTCTTTTGAGGAGGTGGGATACAAGCATTTATTTTTAAAATTTCTCTTAAGCCACTTTTGCAAGGTGTGGCCTGAGGACCACTGATGTTTAGGCATCACCTGGAAGCTTGATAGAAATGTAGACTTTCAGGCCTACCCTAGACCCGAAACAAAAGATCAATCCCCAGGTGATTGCTGTGGACAGTAAAGTTTGAGCAGTACTGTTGATTCTATTGTGTAGCTCATATTGAGGAACACGGTCTTAAAGGGTTTTATAAAAGCAAAAGATGTGTAAATAAAGGAAATTTATTTCTTTTATTTATTTATTTTTTAAAAATTGATTTATTTATACATGCAAGAGCTGAGGTGTAGGCCAGAGGCATGGGGTGGTGAGAGGATTCACCACACAGTAGGGAGCAGAATAGACAGACTGACTGAAAGACACCACTGAGGGAAGCAGCGGGCAAGACAGGAGAGGTTTGCTGCCCTATGTGGGAAGCTCCCTGGCCAGAAATTGAACTTGTGCTGCAGTGGCTGTGATAGCTTTATAGTGCTGAAACTTAACCCTTTGCGCCACCAGGGAGGCCCTGTAAAAGAAATTTCAATTGTAATGTGCTATGTACGTATAAACTGTTATTACGTATAAGTTGCGCTTGCCCTCTACCTACTTTCTTGGTCCCTGGTAAGTACCTTTGACTAGAACCACAGGTTTCCCCTTAAGCTTCATATCAAAATTAATCCTCAAAGCAAATTGCATCCTAGATCAGTGTTGTGATTAGATTCATACCACATGGAATCTCCAATGAACTTTCATTTGTTCATTCCCTTGTTTAGAATACAGTCTTTAAACCTGAGCCTCCAAGTTTTAAATCCTTCCTTTCTCTACTGTACCTCCTGAAACCACAACTCTGTAGGTACCTAAGCTAATAGCAACCCTACTATCAAAGTCTACAATTTTAACCCCAAAAAACAAAGACAAAGAAACTGCAAGTACATGTTCAGATGTTTTTTTGAATAGTTTTCCACCAGTTGGGGGAATTCCCTAGAAGTAGAGGATATCCAGATTGCTACCCTGCTGTGCTGCTTTCTAAGTAGAAAATGAAGATTCAGGGTAAAGGTGTTTTTATTAATATGTTTCTAAGATACTCATACTCATTTAGGAAAATTGCATTCTCCTGCATACCTCTTATGGAAGGGTAAGGGATTGAGGGGAAAATGCACTGAGATTTGAGTGTTACCAAACTAATCCTGATAGACAGCTGGAAAACTATTTGACTCTCTTGTTTTCTACCACCGCGTCACTTACCTTGGCAGGTGTTACCGGTTTGTTCAGTGTTAGCTAATAAGTCAGGTTAATTTATTCCAAGGGCCAGTGTTTAGTCCCATATGAAGCACTTGAAATGCTTATAAACAGTTTCCTGTCTCAGTTTTGATTGTGGTGATTAGGGACCCATGCTTTCATTAGACTTAGTAAAGTGATTCTGATTAGCCAAAATTGGGAACTAAGTTCACCATTTTTGAAATCCTTAGGGGCTAGAAGTGTTTTCTAATTATTTAAAGATAATGCAGTCTGTCTTATATAATGCGCTCAGTGAGGGCTATGACAGCATCCTATAACCAAATAACATCTCAACAGCATAGCATATTGATATTTACTCACTAGGATAAGGATAAGGGCTATAAATAGCCTCATGCCAGTTCAAATTTTGCTGCTAAATTTATGGGGAAACTTGTGATTTGAAGAAATTTGGAGGACTTTGAAACTATGAATAAGAGATACAGGCTTCTAGTGGATGAGATCACAGGATTTCAAACTCTTCAAGCAGGAATATGCCCTGACTTCATCCTATTTTAAAACATTCTTAATCATGGACTTTGGAGTTAGACCATTTGAGTTTGATCTGAGTCTTACTGCTTAGTAATTATGTGACTTTGGCAAGTACTTGTGTGCCTTGATTTCCTCATCTGTAAAGTGGGGATTATAATAATGTTTAATGGATTGCTATGAAAATTGAGTTAATAAAGTGTTTAGTCATGTCATATATATGATTAAAAATCAGAGTCTCATTCTATTTTAAGGAAACATCTATACATTGTTTTTAGGAAGAATTTTCATTGTACTTTTAAACTTTTGTTTAGGGCGCCTTAAAAACAATAAAATCTGGTCGTTGTTCAAGAAACTCTCATGTAGTAAAGAATAACATAGTCAAAAGATAGCAGGAAGAAAAAGATTTAGGGACTCAAATAACTTCATTGAATCAGTTATTTTTGGTTTACTTATTTGATAGCATGTGACTTGATCATACTTTATTTATGATATTTCTCAATATTCAGGTTAGTTTTAGACATTTTGAAGATGAGTCTGCTTAGGCTCAGGTTCTGACTGTCCAAAATCATCAGGTCCTGAAGAGCTGGGACTGAAACTTCAAATTCTGACTCCCTGAGTGACAGCCTTTCTTCATACACACTGGATGATGGTTGCTCTTCCTCCAGTGTACTTAACTATTATCCTGAAGGCCATACTCCAGTGTTGAAAGTGCATGGAAAGAATGTGAAAATATTTTTGGGCTTTGCATTTGTTTGCCATTTGGACTTAAGCATTTTTTAGCATAAAACTCTGTTACAAGTAGTTTTCTCTTTGTTCCTGTTAATAGCTTTTTGTAACCTTGTATTAGCAGGCCGGAACAGTAATATATGCTGTTTTCAGGAGCACAAAGCAATGGAGTATCGTTTTGGGCCAAAATTTAAACACAGAACTTATAAAGATTAAAGTTGGAGTTAAGGATGCTGAATTTTGAAAGTGACTTAACATAATAGCCCTACTTTGTGTGCCTGCCTTTTTGGAAGCATTGTGTTTGGTACTGTGAGGTGACAGTACAAACTAAATAATTTCCCTCTAGCTTACATTCAAGAGGTGTTCGTTAATTGTACTAGACAACAGGTAAAGAGTTTAGCCTGCAGAGACGTATTCACAAAGTTTTCAAAAATGCATTAAATTTGAGCCTTCAAGGGTGGTAGGATCTGTACAATTGTAGTAATTAAGCAGTTAGGGAAAGTGTAAATGAAGACAAGGAAGCTATTAGAAAGTAAAGGGTTTGTTTGAGCATTAGTATATAGTATGGACTTGATACAGTTTAAAATTTGGAAGGGAAAATAGTGATAAATAGAAAAATAATGTAAAAGACCTTGAGATAAGGCAGAGTGGGACTGAACTTTATTTGCTAAGCAATGGAAAGCCATTGAAGAGCTGAGCTGACACACAACTCCCTGGTAGGAAACATAGTGTATCTGACATGTGATAATTAATCAACTTATTTATTGGAATGATAGAGCGACACTGTTCTGTAAGAGCCTTTGAAAATTTTTGGGAAAGGTCTAAACTAGAAGTAGTTTACTAGTTAGTGCTGGAACTTGACTACAGCATTACTGTATTATTAATGAGAATTCTGTCAGGAAACAGTCTTCAAAAGTGATAAATAGGGCCTCCCCGGTGGCGCAGCGGTTGGGCGCTGCGCTGTGGAGCTGTCGGCAGCGGCGACGCGAGTTCGACGCCTGGCCAGGGAGAATCCCACATGGCATGGCAGACCTCTCCTGCCTTGCCCGCTGCTCCCCTCAGCAGTGTATTTCTGATCTTCCTGTTCTGCTACCCGCTCTGTCTCTGGTGAGCCCTCTCGCCACCCCACGCCTCTGGCCTGTACCCCAGCTTGTATGTATAAATAAAAAATAAATCTTTAAAAAAAAAAAAAAAAAAAAAAAAAAAAAAAAAAAAAAAAAAAAAAAAAAAAAAAGTGATAAATACTAATCATGTTCCAACACTGGGCTTTTTTTTCTTCAATAAATATTACAGGATTTAAATCAAAGTGAATAGATGTTAATTCCCATCTTTTTCACAGGTGTTAGTAAAATGGCCTTTCGTCATTTAATTGAGTTCACATATACAGCGAAACTGATGATACAAGGAGAAGAAGAAGCCAATGATGTGTGGAAAGCAGCAGAATTTCTACAAATGCTGGAAGCCATCAAAGCCCTTGAAGTCAGGTAATTATTTTTTTAATGAGGCGCAGTTGTTTATATTCAGTCATGTTCACTGTCAGGGATGTAATGAATTGACATTTTGAAATTATGAATATTTAAGGATCTATAGTTGTCTTCTGATGGATTATTTTTTCCTCTCACACTTGATTTCTTATACTTAAGTGAAATTAAAGGTACTATCTTTTGTATCCAATAAGATAAGGAAGACTAGGCAGCTTTTAAAGAATTCTCTAGGTCCCTATAAATTAATTGGTTGCATTCAAGTTGTCAATTTGTGCCAGGTTTTATACTAAAAAGGTTTGGCTTACAGAGATTAACACAATAAAAGTAAGAAAATTGGTGATGATTAATAAGCCAGGTGGGCCGAATCAGTATAATCAGTGAAGTTAGAAACACAGTGGCCAGAATGCATGCCACTTAATTCTTGCCAGATGGGCTCAGTCTAGGTTTTGAGTTCCGAAGCACTTCAGGAAGAGAAAGGAAAAAATACATCATTTATGGTTATGAGAACAAATTAATTGGTTAGGAGCCATTCCTTATTAGAACAAAAAATTTCTCATAGGAAATATTAAGAAAACATTAGAGGAAATAATGAAAAAAGACTTTAACATGCTTGCATAATGAATAGTGGTAATGTAATTTAGTGACTAAAAAATAAGATCTGGAGTCAGGCTGCCTGGTATTTCCTACCTTTTACCATTGGGTAACCTTAACAGATTTACTCACCCTTCTGCCTGCAACGCACCCTCCTGCCAGAGAAGTTTTCTTCTCTGCCAAATGGGAATAATAATGGACTTTCCACATAGGATTACTTAAGAGGATTAAGTTAATGCACGTAAGGTGCTTAGCCTGGTGTATGGGTGGCTGACAACACTGAAGTGCAGTTTGGTGAAATCAGCTTCACATGAGGCAGAAAGATGTGGATCAACTCATAGATGTAGTTTAGTGAAAAGATCTTATAGAAAAACTAAGATATGAACTGTAATTGTCCGGAAATAGTATTTTTCTGATGGTCTTTTCATTAGTTTGGAGATCAAATTAAACTTTTCTGACAAGAACTTGGTGCACATGTATTCTGATATAGTGGCCAACAGTGTAGGTGTGCATGAATAGATGGATGCTTGCTGACTCAAATCAGATCGGTACTCTTCTGCAGAGAGAACTGAGACATGGCTGGCAAAGTAGAGGTATGTTGAGACTATGTACCTGATTAGGTCATCTCTTCTTATTGGTGAACTTAGAGGAATATATATGGATGAGAAATATCAGATATGTGTTTAAATCCTCTGTGCAAACCTTCTGAAAAAATGTTCTGTCTGGTTCCTTTCTGTTGATGGTATTGAGTGGTAGCTCACTATGGGGACCGTCCTTGATATAAGACAGTGGAGTATTGTCTATGACAGTGCACTGGGTTGGATTTTGAATTCTGTTGCATTTAGTTGCGTTGATGTGTATAGTCATTGGGAGATAAAGATAAGACTCACTAGATAGATCTGTTTTCCCAGACCTGTTTAGGTCCTTTCAGTTAGGAAGAACACCATTGCTTTTTGATATAAATACAATAGCTTGTTGATACTTTTTTTCTTCAACCAGTTAGACATACAGTATACTCCGTAGAGTTCTTGAACACGGGAAAATACCTGTGTTGTTTATTAAAAAAACCTGGTTGTTTATAATATAATGTCTTGACTTCCCTGGGGACAGTTCCTATTGACTTTTCCCTTGTGTATGAGCTATGCTTTACTGTTTCATGTATATCTTGTAAATTTTTTTTTGTTAGAAATTAGACATTACAAATAATACAGTGTGCCAAAACTGGTATTCAGACCCTCCCACTCCCCTTTTTGTGATTTATCTGGATTAACTCTGTAAAGTCTGTATTCTTTGTCTGTAGCCATTGAAATCTCTTGGTCAGCTAATGATTAGACAGATATTTCCTTAAACCAGTAGGTTTCCAAGCTTTTGTTTAAGAGCTCTCTGTTTTGGGGCACACCATGAGTATTCTAGCTAGTGGTTTACAATTCTGTCTTTATTTCCTGTATACACAGAACAGAGGTGAGAGCTTAGGGCTTTCTCTGTCAGCTCTTTCCTAGATATGCTCACAAACTTGAACTTGCACACCTGGAGTATATCAGAGTTTTCCTAACTCTGCTATGGACATCCAAGTCTTAAAGTTACTCCTTTTTAAGTTTTGGCATCAGCCGTTAATTCTACCTCAAAAGCTGCAATGATAAACATTTGTAGCTGATTACTTTTGACAAGTGCCTGTATGGTTAGGGCTGTTTGCAGAGTGAGATGAGTCAGGTCACATCTCCAAGTATTTTTATCCTCTTTTAGATGTACCGTTTTTATTGAATGAGTATAAAGTGCTTAAAACAGTGTCTACCACAACCTCTCCTGGCTCACCCGCTGCTCCCCTCAGCAGTGTATTTCGGTCAGTCTGCCTGTTCTGCTCCCCACTCTGTCTCTGGTGAACCCTCTCACTGCCTCATCTCTGGCCTGCACCCCAGCTTGTATCCAAAATAAAAAATAAACAATCTTAAAAATAAAAAATTAAGTAATCTTAAAAACAAAACAAAACAGTTGTCTGCCACATAGTAGTAGCACGCACATGCCCTATTCTTGGCCTGTAATGCTTACCCCTGTTGGTTCATTGGTAGAGTCTACTTTATGGTTGCAGTGGAGAGCCGGCCACCAATTCTCTGAAGCCTGGCCTCCCTGCCTCAGGCAGGTTGACTCAGAATGAAAATATACACTTAGAAAAATAGCTGTCTTTTACATTCTCCTGTAGAGCAAGAGTATTGTTCCACATCTTCCCAGTGGAGTATAGCCTTTTTGATGCAGGGGTTATGTGCTTTTTAGCTTTAGGAGGTATTTAGGTGGATTTGAAAAGCTACCACTTAAAATTGTTTCTTGGGCTACCCAGTTGCCAGATTTCTCTCTTTCCCTTACCATCCTCTGAAATCTGTTAACTTGCCATTTTGGTCTGAATCCAAACTTGCTTATCCTAGTCTGTAAAGGCCTGGTAACAGCACTTTTCATTGTTTTTTAATTATTCTTGTTTCAAGCTGGGCTCCAGATTCACCAGATCATACCCATAATTAATACAAGCGTAAGAAAGCTAGTTAAGAAGTAGTTTACAATTTACCCCAGTACTTAGGTTTATTTATTTATTTATTTATTTTAGTGTAGGAGAACTAGGGTGTGGCCAGAGATGCACGGGGGTGAGAGGATTCACCAGATACATAGTGGGGAGCAGATCAGGTGGATTTACTGAAATTTACTGCTGAGGGGAGCAGCTGGGAGACAGGAGAGGTCTGCCCCATAAGTGAGTTTGCTCCCTGGCCGGGAATGAACTCAGGCTGTAGCAGTAATAGCACTAAGACTTAACCCTTAGGCCACCAGGGAACCCAGTTGCTTATGTTTATTTTTTATTTTATTATTTTTTTAAAGATTTATTTACTTATGTATACAAGCTGGGGTATAGGCCAGAGGTGTGGGCCGGTGAGAGGGTTCACCAGAGACAGTGGGGAGCAGAACAAGCAAATGGACTGAAATACACTGCTGAGGGAAGCAGCGGGCGAGGCGGGAGAGGTCTGCTGCGCCATGTGGAAATCTCCCGGCTGGGCATCGAACTCCCATCACCACTGCTGACAGCTCCACAGCACAGTGCTTAACCTCTGCGCCACCAGGGACGCCCCCAGTTGCTTATGTTTAAAAAGAACAAAAAGAACCATACTTCATAATAAGAGATAATTTTTTTTCTTATATTAGCATCTTTCAAATTGGCATGCCTCTTTAACGAGGTAATATTTATAACTTAGTTTCAGTTGTTGGAGTTTATTTGCATTATTGATACGTGGCAAGTTGAATTTGTCATTTAAAATGTCTTCAAAGTGACCACATCTCATGAGTTGATAATAAAGCAAAAAGACTTTTGTGGAATTACAGCATTCCAAAGTGGAGCATTAATTTCATACGAGTAGTGCAAAATACTGTTATCAGAAGAATGACCACAATTCTGTATTAGCAGTAATTAAGAGCGCTTCAGGACCTTAGAAAGAAGAGATGTGATTTAACAAAAAATAACTTAAGAATAAAAATTAGGGTCCTCCCTGGTGGTGCAAAGGGTTAAGTGTAGTGCTGTGGAGCTGTTGGCAGCTGCAACAGAGTTCCATGCCCATCGGGGAGATTCACACATGGCGCTTCCCACATGGCGTGGCAGACCTCTCCTGCCTTGCCTGCTGCTCCCCTCAGCAGTGTATTTCGGTCCATCTGCCTGTTCTGCTCCCCACTTTGTCTCTGGTGAACCGTCTCACCGCCCCACACCTCTGGCCTGCACCCCAGTTTGTATGCATAAATAAGTAAATCTTTTTTTTAAAAAAAAAGGAATAAAAATTAGGGCCTCCCTAATGGCACAAGGGGTTAAGTCTCAGCCTGTGAAGCAATCTGAAGCCACAGCAACAGCAGAGTTCCATCCAGGGCCAGGGAGCTTCTCACATGGCGCAGCAGACTTCTGCCTTGACCGCTGCTCCCCTCAGCAGTGTATTTCGGTCAGCCTGCCTGTTCTGCTCCCCACTCTGTCTCTGGTGAATCCTCTCACTATCCCCACACCTCTGGCTTACACCCCCGCTCTTGTATGCATAAATAAATAGATCTTTTTTAAAAAAGAATAAAAATTAATTTAGTTGTGGCTAAATTAGTTAAGGCATCCTGTATTGAGAAGATTGTGTGACTGTTTTGCAGATACAGCACTTGAATAAGGTGTACTTCTCACATTTGCTGTATGCAGGTATTTTTGGAATACAGTATAAACTTTTTGAATGACACTGAAAAAAATACTAGGACCTTATTTTGCTTTGCTTGGAATTGCATTTGTTTATATAAAACTGTACTAGAAAGTTCCTGTTATTTTTAAGAAAGTAGCAGTTGCCATACATGTTTTTCCTCTTCAGCCTATTGAGGTGCCCCCTTGACCAGTCAGGGCCAGCAGCTGACATTGCCTCCAGTGTGACCTGCTCTTTCCCCAATTCAGATAGAATATTTGAGCTTCATCCTTGATTTTGGAGGGAGTAGTTGGGGGCAGACACTGCAGCCTGTCCTGTTTGTTGTAAATACCCACCTGAATACCAGCTGAGTGACAGTCATCCACCTCACAAACTGAGAGCGATGGTAATGGGAAAAACATCTGGTGTTCTGCTTGGGCAGCCAACCCCTGATGTTTCCAAAAGACAACTTTGTAAGTTAGGGAGGATGGTGATGAGAACCTTCTAGTAGGGAATAACAGATCCAGCTCTCAATTTAGAAACTTGCAAGAGTCGGAGATTGCTGTGTCAGAGCGTTTTCCTGCTGAGGAACACCCAATGGGCAGTTCTGAAGGACAAACATCATTAATGTTTCGTCTTCACCACCCCTCCTGGGTTCTGAGATGGTCTCTTCCCAAGTGCTAGGGTTACTGCTCTCCTTCCACTTCCACAAAAATCAATGTATACCCTTCTAGTAGATGTAACTTCACTTCCTGTCATCTACTCTTAGCCAGACCTTTCCATAGGATGGTGAGGGACAAGTGGGTTTTTATAAAACTTAGAGACCCATTGTGTTTCCCGTTTTGCCTCACTGCACCATACTGTAAGCAGTATATTCAACCAAGTGGTCATTATTAAGTTTTAAGATGATGTCATTTCAACAAGAGAATACAGGTGACTGAACTAGAATTAAGGTTGAATCTGCCATACACATTTTAGAACTGTCACCGGGAAAAGGTACCAACTGGACTTTTGCAATGATATCATAGGGAGAAAGGCAAGCATCATATCTAAGAATGGTCAAGGCAAAATCCTAAGTTTCCAGGAGATTTATGTAACTTCCCACCCCTTTTGTCTTGATCATTACTCAGGAAGCACCTGAAAAGAGATGATCCCTTTTTGGTGACAGCTGTGTTCATGACCAAACCAAAACTGCTTTAATTTAGGTTTTTGAATGAGGAGGTGGGGAAGTAGTCAGAAATTTTAAGTCCCTGTCTGAGGAGGCTGTTGCAGTACTCTGCAGTGTCATTACCCATGGATGATAGAGTTTGAAAGGTCCATCGATACCATGACTATCAGCCAATTTTTGAGTAGCTTTTGCCACATTGTTATCAACTTGCAGGTGGTACAGAAAGCTAAACAGATGATACAGATGAGTCTCAGGATCATGATGGTATGGCCAGAAGCAGCTGGTCAGATTGGAATAGCAAGAGTATACTCTGAAAGTAATCAAGTGAGGCATCGCTGATTGCCCTGAGATGGGCTTGAAGGTCCAGTGTAGTCAGTCTGCAACAATTGGAGACAGTGCCCTGGGCAATGTACCTCATTCTCACGGACCTCCCACCTTATGGCAGGCATCACAAATCTGGTACACAGACGCAAATCCTATAGCAGAAACGCAGGGTCGTTGACTGCATGTTCAGTCTGTGGTAGTGGATGTATTCAAAGTAATGTTGCATCTAGATATCAGTGATGGAAGTCTGGGCAGTGCAGACTTGATTATCAGTTTGATTCCATGGACATTTAAACAGTGATCTGCCTATAGTTTGATCAACTGATGTGTTTGTTCCCACAATTGTTGACACAAAGGTGGGTGTGTTTAACCTGCCAAGATGTCTAAATCTTCCAGACAGCTAGACCATTGGCAATAATAGCCCAAGAGTCAGTAAAAATCTAACAAGGTTGTTACGGAACTATGAATACAGCCTAAGATCTGTCCTTTTAGCAAAGTGACTCCCTCCATCTTTGGTTTTACATAGTTGGTGCTAAGGCTGAGCACCTGCCACACCCAGGCTTCACCAGACCATCAGTGAATCAGAGATCCCGCGGATACGCTTTCCCGGGACGGCAGAATGGAAGACTACCACTTTGTTCATGTAAAGCCTGCAGGTTAACCTCTTTCTTGGATATACCTTTTCTGTTTGTCAGGTGGAACTTGTTGGGCATATCTTACCTTCTAATCATGAAGTCTTAGTTGACACACTCCCAGTGGTGTTAATAAGCTAGGGAGCCTCAAAGCACATACTATCTTTGTGTCCATAACGTCCACTTAAGGTGCTGTACCCCATTTTTGGTGGGAGGAGGCGATAAGAACTTTTCCTTTCCTACTGTAGGAATTGAGGATTGTTAACCCAGCTGTATAGTCCCAAGAAACTTGACTTGCCAAGCAAGCCCCTGAATCCCTGCTGGTGGAGGTGTGATAACACCAAATCAGCCTTTGAGACTGAGTCTTCTGGCTTGCCAGTCAACAGGGCATCAATATAGTGTAAACTTTAGACATCGTAAGATAAACTTGTGCTAAATCTTGATCCCTGTATTAGTGGCACATGTCAGGGGGTTTGTTCTAGTTGCTCTTTTCTACCTGTGACTTTCTAGTCGGGATGATCTATCTCTGGGCCTTATGGAATAGTGAATTGTAAGCCCACACAGTAGTTCTTGCTGTACATTCGGATGTCAAAGCAGCACATTGCACAGAATCAGCCCCACCCACGAGATCAGGAGCCTCTTTTTTTCCTCCCACGAACCTTGCCAGACCGCATCAGTTGAATGCAGTATGCCCTCTCCCCAGTGACCCCGGGGTAATAGTCAGTCAGGCACCTGAGTCTAACAGCTATGGACATTCAAGTTCCTCCCATTCCCAAATTTCCCTCAGTATATTTGGATAGGTATGTAGTGTCTTCACAACATACTTTTGGAAGCAGAGACCTTGACTCCACCTGTAATTATCTTTCCCCTTGAAGCAGCCAAAGTCAAGGTAGGGGGGAAGGAAAAATGGGAGAGATGTGAAGGGGGAAAGTGATCTGTGTTAGGAGCCTTCCTTGTGGCACAAGGGGTTCAGTCTCAGCACTGTTAAGCTATGTCCAGCCACTGTGGCATGAGTTCAATCCCTGGCCAGGGAGCTAACCCACATGGAGCAGCACACCTCTCCTGTCTCGTCCACTGTTCCCCTCAGCAGTGTATTTCAGTATATCTGCCTGTTCTGCTCCCCAGGCTGTCTCTGGTGAATCCTCGCTCCCCGCCCCCCAGTACCCGTTCTTGTGTGCAGAAATAAATAAATAAATATTTTTAAAAAAGTGATCTGTGTTAGTAAGGCCTTTTTTAGTTTCAAGCAATATGCTAGCTGTGTGTGCCTTGACCGGACAAATCTTCATTATTTTCTGCCCAAAGCTCTCCATCAGGTGGCAAGGCCATCATTACTGATAATGTTTATTTCCATTTTGGGGATTCCTCATTCAATAGGCCTATCTACATTATTTTTCCACTGGGGTCCTCAGGAGTGTATGTTAATCCAAGGACTTCAATCCAAGGACATATATTTCTGTTTTATCTCTTTTTGCTTTTGCCTGTTGATAACATCGAGATTTAGGAGGGGTTTTAGCTGTCCTGGCCATAGGAATTTTTATTTCCTTGGGTCCTTTTCTCTTCTAGTGCCTCTCATTTGGACAGGAGGACTTTCGTTGTTGCTGTTTTTATGGTTATGAAGCATTATTTTAATAGACTTTATTTCTACTGAATCAAAGAGACATATCTCATGGGATGATAGTTAACTCCATTCTATTCTGTTCTGTTCTATTTCATTTTAATTATTTTACTCACCAATTGTTAAGCCTGGAGCAGTCTGGAAGTGAAAGCTGCTGCTGATGTTGCAGCTTTGTCTGTGGTTGGTAATGTAACTTTCCTAAAAGGCTAAAAAGACATGATAAAATGTTCATTACTCCTAATAGGAGATGCAGATTAAAACTACAGTTGGATACCCCTTAGCACCGGTGAGAATAGCTCATATAAAGATCCCGAACAAGTATAAAATGTAAAGAAGGAACCCTGTTGGTGGTGGGAATTTGAACTGGTAGAGGTGATACCAGTGGGAAAGCAATCTGGATTTACCTTAAAAAGTTAAAGATGGAAATAGTGTATGACCAGGCAATTCCAATTTGGGGCATATTTCCACAGAATATTAAGCTAACAAAAAATCTCATGTTCCACAGTGTTACAACAGCGTTATTTATGGTGGCTGGGGTGTGGAGGCGGCCTGCCTCCCTAAGTGCACGGATGGATCGAAGGGGTATAGTGCAGTCCCTATTACCGAGCCGCAGGGAAAGATGAAAGATTACCGATGCAGCTATTGAGCAGAATGGAGGGAATCTGAAAAAATTACATGCAACAAAACAAGTCAGAACTGATAAAAACAAATATTGGACGTTCATCATTCATGTAAACAGTTAAGAGGGATGTAGGAGTGGAAGGGGATAGGAAATTCAAGAGACGGTTGGGGTGGAGAGAAAGAAAACTTTTTAAAAAATTTCTTCGATGAAGCCAGGTAACAACATACTCATTTCTTTAAATCACAGAGTACACAGGAAAAGGGGGGTGGGTGGGCAGAACCTATTTCTGTCCATTTGCCCCCCCCCCCCCCGAATATTCGTCATTAATGATGGCAGAGTTCAGACTGACCATCAGGAAATTCCTTCTCCCATCTTCCCCAGCAACCAACACACTGTTCCAGTAGCTGTCCTGCATGTTATTGCCTAGTACTCCTGCAGTACTGGTTACCTCCCCAGTTTTTCTTCATAAACATGTTTTAGTTTCCTGGGCTGTCATAAGAAAGTATGACAGACTTACTGACTTAAAAGAAGTTTGTCTTTCAGTTCTTGAGGTTAGAAGGCCTCAGTCAAGTTATTAGGAAGGGCTATGCTGCCTCACAAGCCTCACAAGCCTTCCTTGGCTGTTATTAATAGTGCTGCAATGAACATAGGAGTGCATATATCTTTTTGAGTTGTTTTTTTAATCATCTTTATATAAATATCTTGGAGTAGAATTGCTGAATCAAATGGTACATCTATTTTTAATGTTTGAGAAACTTATTTTCCAAAGAGGCTGGACCAGTTTACGTTCTCACTAACACTGTATGAGTGTCCTTTTTCTCCACTTCCTTACCAGCACTTGTTGTTTCTGGTCTTTCTGATGTGGGCTATTCTCATAGCTATGAGGTGGTATCTCATTGTGGTTTTGATTTGCATTTCCCTGATGGTAAGTGCTGATGAGCATTTCTCTCTGCGCCTGTTGGCCATCTGTTTGTCTCCTTTTGAGAAGTGTCTGTTTAGCTCTTCTCCAGAATCCCATTTTTTGATTGGGTTACTTGGCTTGGTGGTGATTGCTGAGTTCTATGAGTACTTTGCGACCTTGGTTATTAGCCTCTTGTTGGATGTGCAGATATTTTCTGCCATTCAGTAGGATATTGTCTTTTACTGATGGTTTATTTTGCTGTGTAGCTTTTTGGTTTGATGTGGTCCCATTTATATATTTTTGCTTTTGCTTTCCTTGTCCTTTTTCCAAAGACATCACTGAAACCAATGTGATGCAGTGTTTTATGTTTTACTCTATGTATTTTTTAGTTTCAGGTCTCACATCTAAGTCTTAGATCCATTTTGAATTAATTTTTGTGCACGTATGTGAAAGTCACTTGTTTTCATTATTTTGTATATGACACTGATTTTCCTAAGACCATTTAAAAATTTTTTTTTCTTTTTTTATTATATGCTCTTGACTCCTTACTCATAAATTACCTGTCCATGTAAGTATGGATTATTTCTGGTGAGTAGGGCCCACTCTAATGATCTTGTCCATTACATTTACAAAAATTTGTTTCCAGCTAAGCTCACATTCATCGGTATCGGGAGTCAGGACTTAAACATGTTTATATGTATGTGTGTGTGAATACATACACATACATGAGGTGTGTAGAGGACCTTTACTGTGTATGCTATAGTAGAGGACACTTATTGCCTGGTTGACTATACAGTTTGATCAGCATGTATGCTACCAGGACCTCCCCGTATCCCAATAATTGCTCTCAGGCCTCACCAGAAAACCTTTTTTCAGCATTCTGTCCTTGTTGTCAAGCTTAGCGAGAACTGTTAAGCGATTTGTGATTTTTTTTTTAACCATTTGCAAAGTGTTAAGTTATCCTGCCACGATTTAATGGATGCTGATAGAAGATGTGAGACTTACATAACAAAGAATGGACTGTTACTGTCCATGCAGCAAGCAGCATGGGTTTCATATGTGTGCCAGCTTTTCTTTCTCCCTGAAGTTCCACAGAGGTGATGTAGTGTGGCCAGTTTTTTTTTTTAAAGATTTATTTGTTTACGCATACAAGAGCTGGGGTGTAGGCCAGAGGTGTGGGGGAAGCGGTGAGAGGATTCACCAGAGACACAGTGGGGAGCAGAACCGGCAGATTGTCTGAAATACTCTGCCGCGGGGAGCAGTTGGTGAGGAGAGGTTGCTGCACCAAGTGGGAAGCTCCCTGGCCAGGACCAAACTCGTGCTGCAGTGGCTGCGGACAGATTCATAGTGCTGCGACTTAACCCATTGTGCCACCAGGGAGGCCCCTGGAGTGGCCAGTTGAATGCTGTGTAGGTGATCGGTTTACCTCTCAGGTAACCCGGTTGAGGAAACTCAAGTCATTTCTAGTGGGCTAGACAAGTAATACACTGGGCAGTAAGCAAAACTGCCCTCTGTCTCAGAGGGAGCCACTCTCTACCTTCCCAGGCTGTTGGTTACTGTAAACTTCTTTGAAGAAATAGTCCAGAACCAAAGCTGTAAGTTCATAAGATTTGTAAAAACAGAGATGACTCAGTGGAGAATTGTCTTCCAACAGTTGTCATTTCTTTTTTTTCTTTTTTTTTTTTTTTTTGCATACAAGCTGGGGTACAGGCCAGAGGCGTGGGGCGGCGAGAGGGTTCACCAGAGACAGAGTGGGGAGCAGAACAGGCAGATCAGAAGTACACTGCTGAGGGGAGCAGCGGGTGAGGCAGGAGAGGTCTGCCCCACCATGTGGGATTCTCCCCGGCCGGGCGTCGAACTCGCGTCGCTGCTGCCGACAGCTCCACAGCGCAGCGCTCAACCACTGCGCCACCGGGGAGGCCAGTTGTCATTTCTTACTGAGTTTACTGAACTGTGGAGTTCTTTTTATACTCTCTGTACAAGGCCTTTGAGAGATGATGTTCAAAACCTTTTTCACTGTGTGTCTTGCCTTTTTGTTTCAAAAGGAAAGTTTTTAATTGAGGAAATTTATTTTTCCAGTTTTACCATTAAGGCTTCTAGGTGTGAGTGTGTGGGCGCCCGCGTGCACTATTTTAAAAACCCTCTGTTACCGGGCCTCCCTGGTGGCGCAGAGGTTGAGTGCTGCGCTGTGGAGCTGTTGGCAGCAGCGATGTGAGTTCGACACCTGGCCGGGGAGAATCCCACATGGTGCGGCAGACCTCTCCTGCCTCGCCCGCTGCTCCCCTCAGCAGTGTACTTCTGATCTGCCTGTTCTGCTCCCCACTCTGTCTCTGGTGAACCCTCTCGCCACCCCACGCCTCTGGCCTGTACCCCAGCTTGTATGTATAAATAAATAAATCTTAAAAAAAAAAAAAACAAAACCCACTGTTACCAAGATTTTCTTCTGTTCTAGAAACTTAATATAGTTTAAGTTCTTACAAGTATATAATCCATTTGAGTTTTTTCTATTTGATATGATGATGATAAAGATCAATGTTTATTTTTCCCGTATATCAATAAATACCAATTGTTCCAGCCGTGCTCTATTAAAGATAACCTTTTCTCCATTAAGTTACCTTGGAACCTTTTTTTTCAAAAATCAGTTGACTATATAAGTGGATTTATCTCAAGACTTTTCAGTTCTACTTACTCTGCTCTATTAATCTTCATTTCTGTCCTTTCACTGATAATCACATTTTAATTTACATTAGCAAGTCTTAGAATTAGGTTTTAAGTCTTCCAGTTTTGTTTTCTACCTTTATATATAGTTTATCAACTTACCAATTCCCAAAAACCTGGTAGATCTTGACTGATCTTACAGATTTTTCAATCCATACATTTTGTATTTCAGGAGCAAAGAAAACTCAGCTCCACTAGAGGAAAATACCACAGGAAAAAGTGAGGCCAAAAAAAGAAAAATCGCAGAAACTTCAAATGTTATCACTGAGTCGTTGCCATCTGCAGAATCAGAACCTGTTGAAATTGAAGTGGAGATTGCTGAAGGCACAATTGAAGTGGAAGATGAAGGCATCGAAACCTTAGAGGAGGTAGCTTCTGCCAAACAATCCATAAAGTACATTCAGAGCACAGGTTCATCGGATGACTCTGCTCTGGCATTGTTGGCGGATATTACCAGCAAGTACCGTCAAGGTGATAGAAAAGGGCAGATTAAAGACGAAGATGGCTGTGCATCTGACCCCACAAGCAAACAGGTAGAAGGTATTGAAATTGTGGAACTTCAGCTGTCACATGTGAAGGACTTGTTCCATTGTGAGAAATGTAACCGTTCATTTAAATTGTTTTACCATTTTAAGGAACACATGAAATCACACTCAACTGAGAGTTTCAAGTGTGACATATGCAATAAAAGGTATCTTCGCGAGAGCGCATGGAAACAGCACCTCAATTGTTACCACCTTGAAGAAGGTGGAGTCAGTAAGAAACAAAGAACTGGGAAAAAAATTCACATTTGTCAGTACTGTGAGAAACAGTTTGACCATTTTGGACATTTTAAAGAACATCTTCGAAAACATACAGGTAATTAGCAGATACATTAGGTTGAGAGTGTATTTTTCATAATGATACCATGTTTAATGGAAATCCTTATTTTAACACATTGTTTGCGGGTAGTTTGCTACTACCAGTCAACGTAAAAGGTATAAATACGTTTCCAGCATACAGTGTGTTAAAATCAGCACCACAAGGTCGTGGAGTGAAAGAGACAAGAATGGTTTCCTATAGGGATTGCCCTGCCATGACTCTCTGAGGGAAAAGAGCCAGGAGACAGGCGTTTCAGGCAGAAAAAATGGAACAGTACACAGGCATAGAGGAATGAGGGCAAGGGGCTTCTGGAGCACTGCTGGTAGGTTGTTCCAGCTGGAGGACTGGGGCTAAATAAAGGAATGCTAGGAGGTGCAGCTGGATAATCTATCAGTGGTTCAAGGACGAGAGAGGGAGAAACAGTAAGCATACTTGTATGTATAGCCTGTGTGTGTGTGGCGGGGGGGAGGGGAACTGTTGGAGAAATATAAACAAAAAGAGGAAAAGAGTTAGAGATGTGAATAACATTAAGTAGGCAGAATCAAAAGGATTTGGGGATCAGTGAGATAATGGCAGTAAGAGGGTGACTTCTAGCTTTCTGATGTAGGTAGTGATCTGATTGGAGATTATTAACATCAGAAGAAAACTATAGAAGGGTAAGCACTTTGGGAATGGGGGCTGATATTGGGAGATACAGCATGCTATACCCAGCATGGAAGAGAACCCTAAGTCTGTTAGCCATGTTTTCAAATGATTGTTCCTTAATTTTCCAGAGAAGTGATGTGAACTCATAGAAACAATGTGTGTCTGGAAATCAGAATTACATTCTGGCTCCAGTTCTGACATTTGCTGACATGATGAAATTGATGTCGCTTTAGCTTTGGGTCTCTCCCTGTATGTGTGAATTATGTAATAATGGTACTTACTTACTGGATTGTGACAAATAAAAGAAAGCAATGAAAGCATGTTGAAGACTACTGCTCACACATCTAAAGTGTAATTAATCTTTAGCTATTTGTAGATTTTATTGCATACATTAAACTAATTTTTTAAAAAGATTTATTTATGCATACAGGCTGGGGTTCAGGCCAGAGATGTGTGGGGGTGGTGAGAGAATTCAACAGAGACAGAATGGGGAGCAGAACAGGCAGATCGATGGAAATACACTGCTGAGGGGAGCAGCGAGCGAGGCAGGAGAGGTTGTCTGTGCCGTGTGAGAAGCTCCCTGGCTGGGCATTGAACTTATGCTTCAGTGGCTTTGGATAGCTTCTTAGTGCTGCCACTTAACCAGTTGTGCCACCAGGGAGGCCCTAAACTAATTTTTTAAAAATATATTTATTTACTTTTGTTATTCATATCTTTTACATTATTGTGTGTTCCCATAGGTTACCCACCGCCTGTTCACCCGTGGAGCCATCACCATAGACCCCGGTGCTCCCCTCTTCCCCCCTCTTGAGCCTTTACCCTCCCCTCCTCCCCTGCTGAATGTCGCATTCTTATTTGGCTCCCCTACAGTCCTGTTATAAGTGAAACCATTCGATACTTTTCTCTTTCTTCCTGGCTTATTTCACTGATCTTGACCCCTTCTAGTTCCATCCATGTTGCTGTGAATTGCATGTGCCTAAACTAATTTTTTTAATAGAAAATATTCAAATGACATAAGTTCAGTGACACCCAATGAAGAGTGCATCTCTTTCCTCCATTAGATCACTCTGGAAACATCACAGCCTCCACTTCTGAAATTCCAGTCCTGTTTTTGCATACATCATTTGGTCCCTTAAATTCTCACTCCTCTCTGTGCTCTTGTCTGTGAGATTCTGTTACTTCTAGTCCTTCCACGGCCCTTTCTATGTAGTTTATTGCCCCATTTCTCATTTCTATTTTGTCCTCATTGTATACAACTTGATTCCCTTTTTCTTATCCTCCCAGCCCACTCTCTCCCTTGCCTTTTGACCCCACTTGCTCCAAAAAATCCTGTTTGGGTTATGGCAGCCATGAACTCTCAATACCTGCTGAGCACTGCTGGGAAGAAATTCATATCTCATTCCTCACATCGGGTCTTTGAGATTCTGGTTTACACACATACTTACGTCCACAGCCCACCCCAACAGATAATGTGTCTTCCTACCCCCATCTCACTTGTGGGGTGAACTTCCATCTTTGTCTCTTTTATTCTAGAAAGAGATTTCTTTTTTCTTCTTCGAGGGCGATCCTGTATCCATACCTTGATGTCTCCATATTATCTTCCCTCTGTCATTCTCTCTCTCTGCGGGCTCCTTTCCCCTTAGCAACAGTGATTCTTCCGGCTTCTCGCTGATCGACTGTGTCCCCCCAGTCACGTCTTCCTCTTGCTCTCCAGCCATCTTGGAAAGAATTTCTGTGCTGTTGTCATTGGCTTGCCTCGCTCACCGCCCTCATTCTGTTGTGCTCTGGCTTCTGATTTCCGCCACACTGCTCACCCTGCTCTTGCTGGATGAGTAATGATGTGTTTACCTGAAATAGAAATTGATCTTGATTTTTATCTAAGGGAAGATAGGATAGTTTTTTAAGAAATGCAAATATAGAAAACTCAGATCTAAGTTTCTTTGTCAAGCACAGATATGATAGTACTTACTAAAAATTAATATTTCTATATCTAAAGGAATCTTTTTTTTAAAGATTTATTTATTTATGCATACACGCTGGGGTGTAGGCCAGAGGTGTGGGGTGGTGAGAGGATTCACCAGAGACAGAGTGGGGAGCAGAACAGGCAGATCCACTGAAGTACACTGCTGAGTGTACTTAGTGCTGTGACTTAATCTGTTGCGCTACCAGGGAGGCCCCTAAAGGAGTCTTTTGTGGTAGAAATGTCTGATTTATGATTTATAATCCTCCTTTCAAGAAGGCGCTATTAGACTTAACCAAGAAAAACTATTTGTTTTTTGTTAATTTGTCAATATAATTTTGTCTATTCTAATAGGTGAAAAACCTTTTGAATGTCCAAATTGTCATGAACGATTTGCTAGAAATAGCACCCTCAAATGTCACCTGACTGCGTGCCAAACTGGAGTGGGGGCAAAAAAGGGAAGAAAGAAGCTTTATGAATGTCAGGTATGTGTGGGTGTATTCTGTATTCTGTCCTTAGCAAAGAAGTCTGTTTGAAATCATTAAAAGTGAAGGGTAATAGTCTAATGCAAAGGTACAGACCTGACTGAGAGTAAGAACATCACTGTCATGATTTTATAAGGGGGACAGGAATAGTTTTTTTTTTTTTTTTTTTTTTAAACCTAGTTCAAGATGACACCAATGTCAGTAAAGTGATGTCTGGGAAAACAGGTGTGAACATGTGTGTGGTGTGTGTGTGTGTCTATGAAAACAGGTGTGAACGTGTGTGTGTGTGTGTGTGTGTGTGTGTGTTATAGTCTGTAGACTTCAGGCCCACTGCAGGTTGCAGGGGAGGCAGACCAGCTGAAGTGAAGTTTTCTTTTCATGATCAGTATGTATCCCCCCAAATACAATGATTTTAAATGTTGATATTATGAAACTGTGTTGTTACTTTATATTCCTAGAATTTTATAAGATTTCAACAATGAGGGCAGTGTTAAAGTGTTTCCCAAAATGTACATCAGTTGTTAGTTACATTAGTTAAAAGACCAAAAGAGTTACGAAACAGCTTGGACAAGGTTATATTACAAATAACCACATTCATAACATTTTCAGAAAAATTTCCAGTTTTTTCCTTATGGAGTAAATATATCCATATATCCTCCAGTTCTAATATATGTGTATTGTTAACAATATATGTTTGATCATTTCAGGTCTGTAACAGTGTGTTTAACAGCTGGGACCAGTTCAAAGATCACTTGGTAATACACACTGGAGATAAACCCAACCATTGTACTTTATGTGACTTGTGGTTTATGCAAGGAAATGAATTTAGACGGCATCTCAGTGATACTCACAATATTTCAGAGCGTCTGGTAACTGAAGAAGTTCTTTCTGTAGAAACACGTGTGCAGACTGAGCCTGTAACATCCATGACTATCATAGAGCAGGTTGGGAAGGTGCATGTGTTACCACTGCTTCAGGTGCAGGTGGATTCAGCACAAGTGACTGTAGAGCAGGTCCATCCAGATCTGCTCCAGGACAGCCAAGTGCACGATTCCCACATGAGTGAACTTCCGGAGCAGGTCCAGGTGAGCTATCTAGAAGTAGGGCGAATTCAAACTGAAGAAGGTACCGAAGTACATGTAGAGGAGCTGCATGTTGAACGGGTAAATCCGATGCCAATGGAAGTACAAACTGAGCTTCTAGAAGCAGATTTGGATCAAGTGGCCCCTGAAATCATGAACCAGGAAGAGAGCGCGCCTAGCCAAGCAGATGCTGCTGAGGCTGCCGGGGAAGATCATGAAGATGCTGTGCATTTAGAGCCCACACCAACTATGGATTCCCAAGCTGAAAAGGCAGGAAAGGAGAGCAGAACATCTATGCCTGTTTTAGAGTGAAATAACAAATGAACATATTTTTAAATACATGTGTTGGGTTTCCGAACTGATGATGGGCAGTTTGACTGTCCTTAAGCTAACAGTGGACCAAAGTTAAACTCTTTCCTGTTGTGCTGAGCTGTTTCTATTGAAACAAACTGATTCTCTCTCCCACCCCCCAGTAATGTCACAGAGGAGGGATTTTTCCAATAAGGGAAGGGGGAACTTTGAGAAGTATATTTCTGTAAACTTAAATGGATTATATTCTTATTACATAGTTGGGTATGAATGTATTTTCATTGTGGTAAGGGTTCTCCCTTCTCTTTCCCAGGTCATGTCCTTCCTCGAATATTTTCCAATATTGTAAAATCAAATGTAAAATCATTAGAATACAAGCTTATGTATTCTAATGCATGTTAGAAAATTGAATATATAGGAAAAACAAGGCTGCATGAAGAAAAGTGCATTTTTATTGTGCAGTTAAATTTTGGCTTCTGGCTTTCTTTAGTTTGAACAACATTCTTGTCTACCTTAATAGTTAACGATGTTATCTCTGCAACAGAAACAGAATGGTGGTGGCAAAATTCCTGGAATGTTAAAAGAAAAAAAAAAACACACCCATGTGCCTTTTCAAAACCAACTAAACTTCTATAAAGCATCTCTGGTTCTTTCAAAGTTTGTGTTGTAAGGAGCAGTATAGGTGATGCTATAGTACTTTATTTTTTTGCTTATAATGACAACTACCAATTTTTTTTTTTTTCCACTTAGGTTGAGAAATTCATTTAATGGCAGCTGAAGGGGCCATTTTTCAATTGAGAAAATTCATTTATATCTGTGGTAAACTTTATTTTGATGAAAAGTTGCACTAGTATTTTACCACCAGATGAAAAAAAATGAGCATCATTAAAAAATTAATGTATTTAAAATAAAGTACAGAAAAAAACATGTATATAATTTATCAGGCTTTGTTTTGAATGAATCTTTTCCCCCTGATCCTTAATGTAAAGATCTTGTGCTATAACTTTTAAAGCCATACAAATAAGAGTGCTAAACTGTGGACTTAAAAGTAGGTGTGTAAATATTTTTAATCAGTATTACTTGGAAAATAAAATATAACAACCACATAAAATAAACCAATATGCTATTTTCTTTACCTGTTAAATATTGGGAGATATTTACATTTTTAAAGTAAAGTTTAAAATGTATTCTTGACTCTGTTTTTTAATTACAAATGGGGAAGTTGGTTTGTGGTCAGGTATTTTCTTATGTGTCTTTATGAACCTGTATAACGTGCCTAATGCTTGAATTGAGATAGAAAATTCTTAACTGCATGTCCCCAGTCCCCAAAAATCAGTTCAGAGGAAAGGAAGGAGGAAGAGGTTATTGCATTTCTTCCATGGTAGAGCACAACAGCCGATGAATTTTGTTTTTAGTAGAAGCTATTTTTAAAATATTTCAACTTATTAGTGAGTTAAATTTAAAAGATGAGTTCAACTTAACACCCTTTGGTAAGGCTGATGATAGATAAATGGTATCACATTTATGAAATACACAGAAGAAAAATGGTCTCCTACAACTGGAGAAGTCAGATTTAATGGTAACTTGAATAGAGATTTGTATTTTTAAGATCAAAAAAGTATATGGACATTTCAAAGTCTTTCCTGTTTGGCTATTTGGTAAGCTTATTTTTTCTTTTTCCTTTGAGGTAAGGCAATACCATGATAAAATTCAGTCACATTGAATTTTCAGTTTGCCTTGGGATGTCCATGTTCCTGAGCTAGTTTTAGTAGGAAAAAAACCTGATAGTGATTTTACCAAGGTACATTTACTAGTTAGTATCTAGTGAATTTTCGAAAGCTGAAAATAGCTCAGGCTGTACTCTCTGAAGTCAAGGTATTAAACAAGGTTTATTTTTAAACACTCAAAAGAGTTCTGACCACATGGTTGAGATCAGGAGCAAAGGCACTTCAAAGTTTTAAGATTCTCATTGGCGTTTTTAGATTGGCAAGGCCTTTTTTTTTTTTTTTAAAGATTTATTTATGCATACAAGCTGGGGTGTAGGCCAGAGATGCAGGAGGTGAGAGGATTCACCAAAGATAGAGCAGGGAGCAGAACAGACAGATTGACTGAAATACGCTGCTGAGGGGAGCAGTGGGTGACAGACAGATTGACTGAAATACGCTGCTGAGGGGAGCAGTGGGCGAGGCAGGAGAGGTCTGCACCATGTGGGAAGTTCCTTGGCCGGGGATCGCACTAGTGCTGCAGTGGCTCTGGATAGCTTCATAGTGCTGTGACAACCCGTTGCACCACCAGGGAGAGCCCTAGATTGGCAAGGCCTTTAAAAATAAGTTTGTTCATTTTACTTTTCCCAAGTTATGTGTAAAGGCTATATGCAAATTCTGATAAACTCAGTTGCAGAAGAGAAAAGCTACCCTTGGGTGAAAAATCTTTTATTGATTTGGCATTTTGCAGTTTACACAAAACAGCTACTAAAAATCCATGATGTATATTGATAGCAAGTACTGGACTGGATACTTTGTTCCTCCCACTTTTCCTGCTGGGGTTTTTAGCTAGGTCTACGTGTTGAAGCTGGGCAGTAGAGTGCCAGATGCTGGCCATCCCCGGGGTCCCAGGCACACTGGGGAATGACAGGAGAGCCTCTTCACAGCAGTTCCTTGGTTCTCCGACACCAACGGGGTGTCCTTCATTTCTGGTGCTACCCAAAGTTAGCACACACAAGTTAAATGGTCAACACCACAGACTGCCGCCTTCAAAAACCAGCTGAAAATAGGGTCTCTGGGATACGTGCTCTTCTTGGTCAGCTTCAAATTAGGTGTTCCCACCCCTCTGGTTTAATAATGCCATAGACCAACTTGGTACCTAGGAAAGCAGTACACTTAACCTTACTACAAAGGCCAACCCAGGAACGGCCAAATGGAAGAGATTATTGGGCGCATTGGATGGGCAGGACTTGATGCTGGCTCTGGTGTGCCTCCCTCCCAGCACCTGGGTGTGTTCACCAACCTGGAAGCTCCCCAACCTTGTTCACTTAAGTCCTTGGCAACTGATTATGCTGGTCAACAGTGAGATCTTTACTGACTTTAAAAGGCCCTAATCTGTAGTGTCTTGGTGTGCTGAACATGAATATGACCCTGAAAATTTATTAGCTCTCGTTTTGAAGACATTCATGTAATTCATTTTATGTGTTTCACCGTGTCAATTTATCCAGTAGGACTGCAACAACTTCCTAAATCAGCCTAGAATGATGTCATATTGCATCGCATTGCATAATACCATCATGCACACATCATCCAAGTTGATTGCATCATTTTTTGATGCAATACAATACTACTGCCAGGTGGCTGCTGAAGTAAGCTGACGTGAGCAGTGCGCTATAGAGAGCCCTGTCAGAAAGGTTGAGCATTGAAAATATTTCAGACTTTGTGCAAGACAGTTGAAGCTACTGTTCCATAAAATTGTTATTTTATCCATTTAGCCACAATATAGAACAGGAATGCCTCGAAAGTGTGCTAATAGCATGGACAATTTCTGCTCCATTTGTGGGGAAGTGACATTTGCCAACCAGAAGAAAAGTATCACTTCTCAAGTGAAGAAGGCTTATTATCTTTACTTCGGATGCAAAGTTGGCGACCAAGACAAGCCTTGGGCCCCACATACATGCTGTGCTACATGTACAATAGCTTTCACAGTGGTTAAATGACAAAAGACCATCAATGCCATTTGCAGTCCCCATGGTATGGAGAGAACCAAGCAATCACAGAAAATACTGTTATTTCTGCTTGGTTCCTCCTCTTCCCGGTAGAATAATGAAGCAAAAGAAGTCTAGAATAGTCTACCCAAACATTCCGTCTGCATTGAGATGACCAGTTCAACTTTCTGCAGGTGATGCAAAACAAGCATGGAATGCTTTTCACTTAGTGTCTACAAACTTTCTTGGGAATGTTAGGGCAGAAAACTACAAGAAACTAGTAGAAGACATGTTGAGGTAGTACCAAAGACTTGGCTGCAATATATCACTAATAATCCACTTCTTTCATTCCCATCTGGATTTTGTCTCTGAAAACTGGTATGGTTAGTGATGAACATGGCGAACGTTTTCATCAAGATATCGGATCAAAGGAACAAAGATACCAGGGAAAATGGTCCACTACAATGCTGGCTGACTACTGCTAGACACTCCCCAGAGATGCTCCTGCACAGCTGTACAAGAGACACACGAAGAAATCTAAGAAGTAGTCTATGACTTGATTTTTACAGGTATTAACCATAGGCCTATTCCTGCTGGCATGCATTTCGTGATGTAAACATCAATTTATTGCAGATTACAAAAAAAAAAACTAGAGTCAAAATTAGAATTTGACTGTCATATTCGTGTTGAGCACATACAAATTGATAGGAAATGACTAATTTTATTTCAGTAACATGACTTTTGTAAAAATTTGTCTGCCAGTGTTATCGGACTTAATTCCCAGCCGCTCCCCCCTATTGAAACTTTGGGGTAGCCCTCTAATTTAGTCATTGGGTCCTCTGGCAGCAGGTGCCAAGAGTCACCTCATTAATATAAACTCGACTATGGTCAAAGGGGCTTATGAATAAGAAAGCATATCAGGGATTTCCAAGGTTTTAGAAGTTCTACCACAAGCCAGGGACAAAGTAGCAAATTACATGTTTTCATCGTTATACCACCCCTTTTAGTTTTTAGCTTTCAAAGGAAAACTTAATTTTCTAAGGGAAACTAAAACTGAACTCTGATACATATAAAACCTGGGACACTCAACATGTGCAAACCAGAAGCTTCTTAGAGTCAGTATAAAAAGTGCCATCACGCTACTGAAAGTACTATTACATGGAAATGCTGCTGCTCCTGCTGTGTTCTATTGGGAATTATAGACTTCAGGATTAGAAGGGTCCATAAAGACCTAAACAATTCCCCACTTCATATTTAGCTTAAGCTGACAGCTTGGACTGAGCTAGAGTCTCCACCAAGCAAGCAGATTTTAATAGCACATCTTCAACTTAACTAATAGATTGATGGTTTTAAACAAGTGATGATGTGTTGACACAAAAGTTTTGCGACTATGTCATACAAAATTACAAGTGAATGCCTGACTTTAAAAGTTTAACCTGGAGGGGCCTCCTTGGTGGCACAGCGGGTTAAGCGCAGCACTATGAAGCTATCCAGAGCCACTGCAGCATAAGTTCGATACCCAGTCAGGGAGATTCCCACATGGCGCAGCAGACCTCTCCTGCCTCACCTGCTGCTCCCCTCAGCAGTGTACTTCAGTCCATCTGCTTGTTCTGCTCCCCACTCTGTCTCTTGTGAATTCTCTCACCACCCCACACCTCTGGCTTACACCCCAGCTTGCATGCATAAATAAATAAATCTTTAAAAAAAAAGTTTAGCCTGGTGAAAACTGAGCATATTTGAACTCCTTAGGTTAACATTGACCTTTGTGTTTCCTCAAGAGAGGGAAACATGCTGAATAAGTTTGAATTCAATACTTTTTTTTCTCCTCACCTTTGCTATAGCGTAATATGACGTAATTATTCGGAAGCAATGCCCACCTTGATATTTGTACCAAGT
Organism: Scalopus aquaticus; assembly: GCA_004024925.1. NCBI lineage: Eukaryota > Metazoa > Chordata > Mammalia > Eulipotyphla > Talpidae > Scalopus > Scalopus aquaticus. The sequence goes on along the minus strand of PVIJ01011179.1, from coordinate 27,672 downwards.
TGACATAGCCTAAGAAAGAAATAGATAGCATCGTTTATGAATCACTTAACATGCCAAGCACTTTACATCTTAGTTACTGCATGAGGTGTCTAGAGGAGAGACCTCCTTTTAAAGACAGAACCTCACAGAGGCCCCTCATCCTACAGAACTCCATGCCTGCTCTCATAAACCAAGGATGCAGTCATTCCAGGTCCATGGAGCTGTCCAAGGTTTCATTTCTTGCTATTTTTGCTCCTTGCCCCTTTAGTCATCCTATAAAGAGGCAGCACAGGGTAAGTAAGGAAGAGTGTTGCTTCAGGAGTCAGATCCCAACACCAGTATTGGACCAGTGTGAGCCTTTCTGGACCTTGGTTTCTTCATTTGTCATTATCAAAACAAGAATGGTATTGAGAACGTAAAGGTTGCTGGGGAGGATTTGATCCGTTTTTGTAAAAGCATTTATAACAGTGCCTGACAGTAGCAAACAAAGAGTCTTTGGGTTCCCTTATTTCTACCATAAAATGATTTAAAACTCAGCTTTGTACATCAACACAGGACCCAGAAGGATGAGGAGGTGGAAAGAAGTCCACGGAGCTGTGACTTAACGGCACCTAGTCTTAGCTCTGTTCTTAGCCACTTGTGTTATCCTTGCTAAGTAAACTGACTTCCCTGAACTCAGTTTTCTCCTCTGTAAGATGAAGGAACTGAACCTCAATAAAATCATCGCTGTGCTTTAGAATTCTGTGAATCGCATTCCAGGCTCTGGACGCAATTCAGCGACTTGGCCCCTGTTCAAAAACTGGGAAGATATTTGGCACCTATGATTAGCCGGGTCTTCGTAGCCCGGGAGTAGGTAGTGGCACCAAAGGAACCGGGTCCATTTGACCTACGCTAGGAATCAGAGGGTGGCGTTAGCATTACTTTCTGCAGAGTCTGAACCTTGCCAGACTCGCCAGAAGTAGCTGTCATGGTGGTTTGTTGGAAGCCCGGTTCTGTGAGAGAATTACCGGGTCGCGGTCTCTCCAGGCCACGGAAACATTTGATCCACACGGGAGCGGCTCACTGCCACGCCTAAGGTGATGGGACCTGGGCTCTCCGCTGTGTCGCCGCTTGCCTTTCAAGCCCTAGGAGAGGTCCTCCCCGCGCCAGGGCCAACCCCGCCTCCCCGAGTGTCTGCGAGGGGTGTCCCCGTGCCGCGCACCCCCCCCTTTCCTTCCCTCCCTCTTGGCTGCCATAGAAACCGGCCTACGAGGTCCAAGGCCGCGCGCTGGTGTCCGACCGGCTCCCGGCCCCTCTTCCCCGGGGCCAGCCCCCGGCTCCGGATTGGTCCTTCGGAAACGCCGCCGGGAGCCTAGGGGGCCCGGCCGACCCTCGGGGTTTGCCCCGGCAGCTACGGGTCAGATGGGCCGCCCCTGACAGCTCCGGGAGCCTCAGCGCGGCCAGGGCGTCCCGACGCCCACGCGCCGCCCGCGCCCGCTCGGGGCCAACCACCCGCGATCCCGGCTGGGTGCCGCGCAGCCAAGTCCGCGAGCCCCGGTCGCTACCGAGGTAAGAGGGCGGCGGGGCTCGCGGCCAGCACCCCACCGCGCGCGTCCTTTCCTCCGCCAGGGTCCAGACCTGGGGCGTCTCTCTGCCACCCGAGTGGGGAAGGAAGATACAACTCGCGGAGGGGGGTGGTGACTTGGGGTGCGGAGTGGGCTGGGAGCTCCCAGGGGATGCCCCTCAGCCCGACCCGGGGAGCGAGGCGCGGGCGCTCGGGCCGGAGACAGGGCGCGGTGGGCCGTGCCTGGGTCATGTGTGGCGCCCATGTGCGGCGCCCATGTGCATTGCGCGTGTGTCCCCGCGTCCCGCACCGTGTCGCTGCGCGCGCCCACACGTGAGCAGGGGGGGCAGCCTAGCGCCTCGCCCGGCGCACCCCGGGGGCGCAGGACCAGAACCCCAAGGTGCCGGTCCAGATCTGTGTCGTTTGAACACGGGTTGAGGACCTCGGTGACCCGGACTGGCCGTGGAAGGAACTGACAGCGAGTGGCTGGGTCCCGGGCACGAAACCTCCCCCCTCCTTTCCCTCCACGCTTCTAAAGAAAGGTGCTTTTTTTTTTTTTTTTTTTTTTGAAAGACAGTACTGGTGAGGAAGAACCTCACTCCTGTTCGCAGACGTCCCCTTAGGAATATTAAGAGCTCGAGGACTCGGTGACATGCCCGGGAAATGATCCTAACAGGGTTTTTAAAATGCCGTTTTGGATCGGCTTTGCGCGCCCGGCGGTCTCGGGCAGATGGCGCGGTCTAGGCAGTAATAGCTAAAGGTGGTTTTCGGGTCCAACGAAGGTAGCGAAGGTTCAAGCTTCTGCACTTTTTCTTCCCTTTCCTCCTCTCCTTTCTCCTTTCTCTCCCTCCCTTCCTCTCCCGTCCTCCCTCCCTCTCCCATCCCCCCCTTTTCTTCCTCGGAGTTTAGTAGACAAGAAGGCTCTGTTAGACCCACCCTCCCCCACCCCACTCTTCATCCCGGTTCACAAGCAGAGCGAGCGAACCGCATTCTATGCTCTCTCCCGTGCTGTTCAGATAACTTTGAAAATTAAATCGCGTTTGCACTTGAGGCCGCGGGAATCCAAAAGGGAAACAAACAAAACCACACCAAAAATCTATTCCAAGTTAAGTCAAGATTTCAAAGGAAAATCTAAAGGGAGTATTTGTTTATGGCACGGTGGTGCTTTTCTTTTCATATTTGAAAAATATGTATCACTCAAGCTTGCATCATCAGTATTCAATGTGATTCACAGAAGCGCTTCAAAAGATGGTTTCTGTTAGTGTTGCAACAGCACTTCTAATTTTGGTTGCCAGGGTAACTGAAGAAGTCGCCCTGCACTGTTGAGACTGCCTGGCTGGAACCAGGAAATGTTCTGGAGGGGAGTCCCCTCCTGTCCCCCCCTATCACCATGGTAATAATAATTGGGCATAGAAGATACTTGTTTCTTTTCCTTAAAGCACTAAAAGCCCAAGGGGTGTTTTTTTTTTTTTAATTTTTTCTTTTCAGAGTTTGCAATTTGTGAAACAGATCTTCCCTCTCAGCTGAGAGTAAATGCTTCCCGGAGCCAATCAACCCAGCCGCCGGGCTGTCTTCCCACCCCGCTGCCCGAACAGAGGAGGTGGAAGGAGGAGACTGTTTGGTGTTAAAGGAATCCTGGCCTGGGACCAGATCTCCCTCCCCATTTAGCATTTAAATTTAGAGTCCTAATTAGCTTTCTAATTAGGAGATGGGGGAATGTGGTTGTGGGTTCCAGAAAGAGGCTAGTGGGGAAAAAGCGAAGTCCAGCCCTCCAGGACCCGGGTTTTGTGAGCAGTTGCCTTTGCCTAGTAAACCCTCATGGGTTTATTTTTGGCTTGCCCACTGTTAAGTGGTAAGCCTGGAAAAACCTTCAGAGAGGCCTCCTTCTGTGTTAGGAAAAAATGTGAGTTGAATATTTAGTTTGAGGTGTGTGCTTTTTCCTAATAACTACACTGTATTTAAAATAAAAGCAGGTTTGTGTTTCCCGGTAATAACTTACAGATAGACCACAGAGCCCTTTATGATCCTGGTTTAGCCTTTGGTGTTCAGTTGGGTGTAACTTGAGGGAGCGATGCTGCCATTCACATCCTTTCACTAGCAAATGCTGGTGTCTTTAAAGAACCATAGTTCCTGACACATCCACGATTCTTAAGCATTGAATCCTACAAATCCATTTTACACATTGATAGTAGGTGACTGGAAATTTTGAGAGCCCTTTGAGCTACAGTTTTCAAAGGAAGAAATGTTTTGCCTTCGTCAGTTAATGTTTTCACCAAATAATTCCATTTGGAGAAACTTAAAAATTAAAATATAATGCTAATTTTAGCCTCATTCTTTGAATTGATTATAGTACTCCTCAAGGGATTAAAAAGCCTTACTTCATTGGCTGATTTTCTTTCAGCTGTTGAAAAGATAAACTGTTGTAGGGTAAATGAATTCATCAGGCTTTTTATGCCACTAGCCTCAGTGGCTATCACCTGTGGCCTTGATGATGTTAGTGCAGAAAGTACTTGGGAGCGTGGGTGCAGGGCACTTACTTGTGCCTGACTGTGGACACCTGGAGCTTAGGTGTGGGCGTGCGTGCCTGAGCCTGGGGGTGGGGTGAAAAAGGACAAGCGGAATGACTACCAAATAGGTGAGACATTCCACAAAATATCCACAAAAATTCTCAACCCCCCCCCCTCCCCTACCTGTGCCTGGCTCCTGGTGTGTCAATCTCCCTGCCTGGTGTGCCTGTGTACCTGGTTCCCTGAGAGCACTAAAACCTGAAAAACCCACCTGGACTCTGACTGACTGAATGAATAGTGAACCTGCCCTGTGCTTGCTGGCACTAGAACCGTCTATAAAACTAGTCTCATTTTATGGTTGTCATTTCCCATCATCATTCTAGACAAAGCTCTCTAGAATCAACGTGATAAATTTCAAAAGGAGAATGTTCAGATTACTTCTGAAGGCAGTAGTCTACAATTTGAATTAAACAGATCACAATTTTAAATGACTTTTCAAGAACTTCAAAGACAGCTCATCCATTATTCTATAGACCACACTATGGAAGAGTAGCCCTTTCCACAGTTGGGCAAGTTGAGTCAAAAGACTGTTTTTACTGACCACTTGGAAAATTAAGAGACAAAAATCCAAATCACCTGGCGTGTTCCTGCACCTGCTGATCAGCCAAGACTTAGAGCAGATGGAGATGGAAGGTAGACCTGGGGCGGGGAGGGGGGAGGAAGAAGTTAAGATTTGAGAGAAAAGTAAAATTTAAATTGTATGGGAAGAAGGTCTTATATGAGGAGAAAACTCACAGATTAAGCAAAGGGAACAAGCAAGTAAAAGTTTAGGGTAGGGGCTCCCTGGTGGCACAAGGGGCTAAGCCTCAGCACTATGAAGCTATCTGCAGCCACTGCAGTACAAGTTCATTCCCTGGCCAGGGAGCTTCCCACATGGCGCAGCAGACCTCCCCTGCCTCACCTGCTGCGCCCCTCAGCAGTGTATTTCAGTCAATCTGCCTGTTCTGCTCCCCACTCTGTTTCTGGTAAATCCTCTCACCTCCCTCCCCCTGCATCTCTGGCCTACACCCCAGCTCTTGTATGCATAAATAAATAAAGTAAATCTTTACAAAAAAGTTTAGGGCAAGACAGTTGCACAGAAAAATTAAAAAGCTGGAGAATAGGAAGCTAAAAAGAACTTCACGCTCCACCCTCCACAGAGAACAGGGACAGGCAGTCCTGGACTGGCGGCTGTTTGACTTAATGACTTCTCAGCTGAGGATGGTGCAGAACTTTTGCACCATCAGTACTTTGAATTTTTTTTTGGTGCTCCAGTGCCTTCTACCAGCTACTCTCCAGCCTCTTCAGGTTAGAGAAAATGATCCCCTGTTTGCTAGAGTATCCCCATCATCCAGTGTTTTAGTTCGTGCCTCCTTTTCAGGCTCAGCGTGCTTTCATATGTGTATATTAATGATGGGAACCCTCATAACGATTCTTTTTTCCACTTTCAGCACAATATTCAATAAATTACATGATGTAGTAAATCCTTTATTATAAAACAGGATTTGTATTAGATGGTGTTGCCCAACTGTTGGCTAGTACAAGTGTTCTGAGCACATTTTAAGGCAGGCTAGGCTGAGACTGTGTTCGGTAGGTCAGGGACTAATGCATTTTTTAAAAAAGATGTATTTATGTATGCATACAAGAACTGGCGTGTAGGCCAGAGGTGTGGAGTGGTGAGAGGATTCACCAGAGACCAAGTGGGGAGCAGAACAGGCAGTTCGACTGAAATACACTGCAGAGGGGAGCAGTGGCCTAGGCAGGAGAGGTCTGCTGCACCATATGGTAAGCTCCCTGGCTGGGGATTGAACTTGTGCTGCAGTGGTTCTGGATAGCTTCATAGTGCTGAGGCTTATCCCCTTGCACCAACAGGCAGGCACCCAACTAACGCATATTGGATAAGATATTTTCAACCCAGCACCTAAGCCCATCAAAAGTCCAGAAAGAGCTTTACTTGATTCCCTTCCAGCAAGCCCCAGTGTCCTATGTAGCCACCAAGAAAACTTTCTAAACCCCCATTAATTGGGGTCATTTGTAGACATGTGTACACATCATTGCAAGTTTTAAAAGGGTTTACTTAAAATGTTGTTTAAATGCATACATCAGATTTTATGAATGAGAGCATATTAAAAGCTTCCAACCCAACCGACAGTCCTATTCCTTGGATAGAGTCACGTTTTGCTCTTAGCTGTTTGATCACTTTCCTCCCTATTGCCATATGATTTGTTTATGTGGCTGGTTCTTGATTTAAGAATCTACTTACTCTCTCTTGTGATAGGAGAGAATATCGCTTTCTTACCCCGTCCAACTTTCCTTCCTCCATTTTTGCAACACAGACGGTGGACAGAAACCAGCCAGGGTGGCATCAGCATTTGCCTCTCGGTGAACACGCCAGACTTGGGAATGCTTCCAAGAATCTCTCATGAGGGGGGTTTACTAGATGTTTCCTAGGACTTTAACCAGGGCAGTCAAAGTTGAATTAGTTCCAGAAATAGTTGGTCAAGGATGGCTCTTGGAAGAGGGAAGAATTGCCTTAGCATCACTGAGTAATATGGATTTTGTACAAGGAAATGGGGAGAAAGAACTGGTGGGGGGAGTGTTCTGCCAGGCTGGTGAGGAGCAGGAGTGCAGGGGATGAGGACTTGCACACACCTCGGAGGAAAACCCCGTGCTAGCATGCCTCTCAGGAGAGATGCCACGATTTTAATGAAATCGATGTCGGTTTGCCTGATTATGACTATGGTTATTGTTGACTCCAGAGCCAGCTTGTGAGTTAGGATTTTTTTTTTTTTCTGTACAAGTGTTTCAGAGAAAAGAATTCTTCTTCCTTCGTTCTAACTTTTAGGAACCTATTGCTATTTCTTCCAAGATACTCTTGCAACTCAGTAAATTATCTCTCCTTGGTACTTTCTGCAGAAAGAAAGAAATGCATCAAATAAGTCTTAGTTCCTTCAAGGTCCCATCCCCAGCCCTCCAAAATGGAACCCTCACTTCCCCAGCCTGAACCAGTTCTTTCGAGTCCTGCCATGCTCTGGCATCTGAGACTTCCCTCCTCTTCCCTTCTGGGCTGATCCCCTGTTCTCTGTTTTCCTTTTTCTTGACTTATGCCTTCCTGTTATGAAGCATCCGCTTTGTTAGCTTCTTACGAAAAGGTTATGGGAAGCAAGTTTTGAGACTTTGCATGTCTGCGAATGTCTTAATTTCACTCACACTCCGCTGATGGTTTGCCAGGGTATCAGTGTCCAGGCTGGAAATTAATTCCTGAAAATTTCTGAAGGAAACTGGATTTCTAGATTCAACACTTCTGAGAGTTTAATGTCATTCTGATTCTCAATTCTTTACATGAAGTCTGTTTTTCTTTCTTGAACCATGTAAGATTTTCTCACTGATTTATGAAAACCCGCTCAGTAGGGATTGATTCACTTTGTGCAGATTATGTTCCTTTACCTCGTGGACTCTAGAAACTCACGTCCTGCACTGCTGGAGGATTCGCGTAGCATACTTAAAGGATCGCTCCCTTTTGTTGGTTACTTCTCCTTTGTCACATAGTGAATATTATTGACTGCATCAACTTGGAAAAATAGCTTTGAACAGCTTAGTTGCTGCCCATTGGAATCTTGCAAACTGCCAGACTATTTAACACCATTTCTGTTTTCTCACCACCATTTTTTGTCTTTTCTAAAAAAAAACAAACCATCCTACTGTCATTTGTAAGGAGCTGACAACCTTAGCTTTACTAATGGTTTTGATATCCTTAGTGCATTTGCTTTATGGGATGTGTTGGTGTTAAGATGTAAATCAAAGCACAAAGATGCACAAAGATGCTGTCGACTAATCACTGATGTGACGGCCAACTCTAAAATGACGGATCATCTTTCATGGCATTTCATGCCAACTGTTGGCAATCTGCTCAGCAAATATTTCCCTAGAATGGAGACTTGTTCCCCCTCTCACTTTGCAGTTGAGGAAAGAAACACACGCAGAGATATTAGGGTCATCTCTCCTGACTCCCTTTTAAACACTCATTCTTTCACCCTGCCACCTCTCTCATAAATTGTAAAATATGGGTGGAGAGATTCAGAAGATGATTTAGAAAGTGAAGAGAAGTGCTCCCACCTTGCTGAAGCTTACTCTCTCCAAGGACCCGTCACATCCAGGTGAGGACCAGTGGGTGGCTGGGTGACTGCTATCTGCCCAGAAAAATTAAAACAGATTTGTTAAAACTCCAAAACAATATCTATTAAAAAAACAGGATGCATGGTTTCTACAGGTTACTGTATGGCGGCGCTACCTCACTGCTAGAATATCAAGTGACAGCGGCGAATCCATGACGCAGACCTTTTTGTTCACTGCTAGACGATTTGGCCAATGTTGCCCATCAGAAACAGACGCACATACAGCATAGTAGTTCTTTCCTTGGCCAACAAAATATACTCTGATCATATCTAATCTTGAAGATTTTTTAAAGTCTTTTAAGCTTTCTGAACTTCCAGCTTTCACAGATGCCCTTCAGCCATCATTGACAGCGCCGCTTTGTGAGCTGCTGCAGACTGCAGCGGGGATTTCCCCACCCTTGATATTGCCTCAACCTCAGTGCTACATTCAAAATCCCCACATTTCACTTTCCCAAGGCCCCATCTCCAAAGAACTTCACACTGGCAGTTAGAACTTTGACGTGGATTTTGGGGAGGATACTATTCACACAGAGAAATAGACAGTTATAGCTGTGTTATAGTTGCCACCTGAGACCTATTGATTGATTGAAAACTTGATTTCAACTTTGTACTCTGCTATCGTCCCTTTTGCTTTTTCATTTATCCCTTCACGGCCTTCAGATACCTATAATACCTCCAGACACAGTGCACAGGTGAAGACAGGGAAAGGAACTATGCTAGTTGTAACTACCCCATATTATCAGGAAGCACAAGTTACCCCAAACTCCTCGCTCAGGGCTCACTGGCCAGAAATGATGGCCACTCGGAGCTGTGAGGAGAAAGAGAAAATGGGATTTCTAGCCTCTATAGCAGAAGGAAGCAAGGAAGGGAGAAGAGAGTTAGTACAGATTTTGAGTGACACTGTCACTTGCTGACATGATGACCACATTCTCTGTTTATCAACAACAGCCCTGGTTCACACCTGTTGTCCAGGTGTGATTACTAACAGCACCCCCTTCCTACTCTCAAAAGTGTTCTGGTTTGTATGACAAACTGTATGTTGCCCAACTTATTGAGCACTTGCGATTTATTGCAGGTTCTCATTAAACAGCAGTATAGTTATGACAGGTAGAGCGCACGCACAAGATTAACAACTAGGGGAGATTAGATGTGTGAGCGCCTGTGTGGTGCAGACAGCAGGTGTGCTGGGGTTTCAGGAGATAGAAATGAGATGAACTGACAGATGAATTGGGTGAGCTGGTTTGGATGAAGGTGAAGTAATACCAAGGCTTAAAAAATAAATGAATTGGGCACAGTTTGAAAGATGGAAACATATACACTTTATTTTTTAAAAAGATTTATTTATTTATGCATACAAGCTGGGGTGCAGGCCAGAGCTGTGGGGTGGTAAGAGGATTCACCAGAGACAGAGCAGGAATCAGAACAGGCGGATCGACTGAAATATACTGCTGAGGGGAGCAGTGGACGAGGCAGGAGAGGTCTGCTGCGCTTTGTGGGTCAGTATCGAACTCATACTGCAGTGGCTCTGGATAGCTTCATAGTGCTGCGTTTAACCCATTGCACCACCAGGAAGGCCCCCAGAAAGATGGAAACACATGCACTTTAAATGCCAAGGATTTGGAAAAGATTCACAGCAAACAAGGTGTAATGCTTGTTTGTTGTATACATTTCATTGAGTGGTGTTCACTGAGTGACAAACACTTTGTGATATAGGTCCCGTGCTACCCTATGATTGACCAAAAAACACTTTGAGGCACAAAATAAAAAGTGATTTATATTTATTAAGCCAAACATGCTTTCTTGTCATCACAAAATTTCCCCCAAATTTCACACATGAGAAAAAAAAGATTTTCTAAATTGCTTCCTTGGGGAGCAGGTCATCGAGTATGACCTTGAGTTATTCAGTAATAAAGTCCACCTTGATAAGAGAAACTATTTGCATCTTCCAAACGTTCTTTTGAATTATAGCAAAATAAAAAGATTTGTTTAGCTGTTTCTTATCTTTCTTCCTTAGCTTAGCTTTTAAATCTCAAAAATTTGTTTTGAATATTCATTAATTCTGTTGGGTCGCTCAGTGGACTGACAGAGTGGAGAGAAAAAGTTTTAAAATGTGGTTCTAGTCTTGTTACTGAATTAGCTAGCAAGTCGTTTCACTTCCCTGGAGCTGTTTCTCAAATAAAATGAGATTAAATACTCCTGTGAGCCCCTCCACTTGGTGTTCCTCAAGTCCAGGCGCAGACTTGGGCCCCAACGGAAGCGAAACAGCCAATCGGCGTGGAGGCGCAGGTTGGTTCAGCTTAGCTGTGGGTTAACAAGTGAGACCGCCAAGAAATCCGAGGGAAGGCCGTGAAGCCAGAATGGCCACTAGTTTTTGGCAGAGGGAAGGCATTTCCTAAACAGTATGGAGGACCCATGGGCGGGGGAGTAAGTGTGATGGGCTAGAGGGGAGGTAGAGTGACAGAAAAAGAGAAAGGCTTGTCTTATTCCCGTGTGAGTTATCTTGCTGTGTTCATTGACCTAATGACAAACCTGGTCCAAAGAGCAGAACTCGACAAGGGAAATCCCCTCCCCCGTTCTGGGTTGGTACCATCTGGACAGGGAGAGGCACCTCCTCTCCCGTGCCTCTACTATCAGCTCTTTTCTAAAGACACCCCAATATTTTGCTGCCTTGTTTCTCTATTGCTTTTACTTTGGAATGACTAGAGCCCGGGTGATTTGCATGTTGGCTGTCAGCACCCCGTGGCATCGCCCGCTCAGCTGCACTGTGGGCTGGGGCCTTAAGGTGCCCGTGGAAGGGGTGATGCTAATAAGCTGGTGACTTCAAGCTTCCAAGGGATCCTGAGCCTTTCTAGGAGCCCATCCCTGACTGCTCTTAATATGGTTTGGGTTATTTTGGAGCTTTTCCTCTCCTGTAAGTCCTGAGCAAGACCTCCTCTGCTCCCTTTTCGTCCCCATTCCAAAAAGCTCATTTATTTTTATGAAATCTTCCTTAGGTAGATTTTGAGTTCGACTTTTCACTTGTCAGAAGAGAGCGGCATTGGCTGAAGGCTTCCTGCTTTCACTAACTGAGGGGGCTGTGGGAGCTTCCTTTCACTTTCATGGCCAGGCCACTCCAAGTCTATGGAAAGGGAAAGGTGCTTACACTCCTGCGACTGCACTCCTGTGGCAGGGTGGCTCATGCCTCTTCTAGAAGGTGTGAAGATGTTGGCATTCCTGAAATTTGGAGATGAGAATAGGCGTACCAAGCTAGGGTGTGACATTAAAACAGATCTGTTTGTGCATTTGTGCTATGGAATGCAAGACTAAGTATGCCATTGTAAGCATACACACACAAACACACACCCCACAAAGAATAGAGATTTTGGTTGAAATTCACTGTTTTATAGAATCATTCATTATAGGAGATGTTGCATCTGAACAACATTGAACATTCTTATATTAAACACATTGTGCCTCCATTTATTAGGCCTTTTGTGTTCCCCAAAAAGCTTTCATAATTTATGTCTCTCTCAACTCCTTTGTTAGGTATATTCTTATCTGCCTCATGAACTTCATTGCTACTCATGAATGTAATGTGTTTTTAGCACATTTTCTTATTAATACCAGATAATTTTTTGGTGAATATACATATCATTGAATTTGCACTAATCTTGTCTCCAACAATATGCAAGCTATTAAGCTTACATATTCATTCTCATATTTTATGAGTCGTCTTTAGGATTTTCTGTGCTCTAATCTTTATCTGAAAATAAGAAAACTTGTATTTCATCCACTTTTAAACTTAGTTCTTTTCTTCTTTCCTTGGCTAGAGGTCAATAAATATCTATTTAAAATAAATTTTAAATAGAAACTGTTAGCAGGGTTCTTGTCGTCTTCCTTGTAGAGAATGCATCTAATATTTCACCATTCAAGAGGAATGTTTGCTGTAGGTTTCTGGTAGACAGCCTTGGCTTGGACAAGCAAGCTCTCCTCTGTACCTAGTTTGCTAATACACTTGACAATGAATGTACAATTGTATCAATGTGTTTTCTGCGGCAGCTGAAATGTCTTTTTGTTGTTACCCTTTAATTGAATATGCGTTGAATTAAACTCACACCTCTCCTATTGTTAGGCCATGCATGCCTTCTGGGGAGAAATTTTACATGTTTTACTTTTATAAATACACTGCTGAATTTAATTTAGTACTATTTCATTTTACATTTTTGGTATTTATGTTAGTGAATGAAATTGGCTTCTGATTTCTGGTACATTCTGCCAAATTATCAAGTGATATTCTATTCCACGATAGCCTGAGTTGTGGCTTAAGCTTAAAGAATGGTTTGGATCTTCGGTGTATAAAGATCCGGCCAGTATTGCTAAGCGTTCTTATTATTTATAACTGCCATAGAGACACTTAGACTCATCAACAATAATGATTGTAATCATAACCCATTTTGGACTCTGTCTAGGTCGGCACTAAATAACCTAGTGCCAGTCAGAGTTTCATGTGCCAGCTGGCACTTGCAGGTCGGTGACAGAGTTGGGGAGCAAGGACAATTTAACCTGTGTATTCACTGTCACTGATATTCACCAGGCTCAATGGCTAATTAAAAAACAAATCTTTGGTATCCATTCTCTTGCTTGCCCTTGCTACTATTGCTGATTCAGACCAGGCCTGGGCCTGATTTCGCAGTGGCAGCCTGTTCTCTGGTTTGTCCCAGGGACACGCCAAGTGGCGGCGGCAGGGGTCTGCCCTGTGCTCACTTGCTCCTCAAGTTTGGACAAATTCCTCAACCTCTATAAGCTTGATTTCATACGTGCAGTGGAATTTTAGTATCTGTCATCTAGACCGTGTTTGTTATAATGATTAACTCAATAATATAGGTGTAATTGGCATAGTGATTATTCAGTATCTAGTATATAATAAGTTTTTAATAAAAGCAGCTCTTAAAAATGTATACTTTTGGGCCTCCCTGGTGGTGCAACAGTTAAGCGCAGCACTGTGGAGCTGTCGGCGGCTGAGGAGCAAGTTCAATGCCCAGCCAGGGAGATTCCCACATGGCGCAGCAGACCTCTCCTGTCTCCCCCGCTGCTCCCCTCAGCAGTGTATTTCGGTCCATCTGCCTATTCTGCTCCCCACTCAGTCTCTGGTGAACCCTCTCACCACCCCACACCTCTGGCCTACACCCCAGCTCTATGCAAAAATAAAATAAATCTTGAAAAAAATGTATACTTTTACTGTTCTATTGAATAACTTTTAACAAAACTATGCTAGCACCAACAGAAAGAATGACTATTTCTAAATGTCCTTCAAAGATGCCATTATTGGTTCATGGTGTACAGGTTTATAATATCTTTCATATATTATGCTTTGATTCTCTTTTTAAAGTAAATATTTACTTAGTGCCTACTAAATCCTAGGTTGTACTAGATTCTTGGGAATATTGAGGATACAGAAATAAATAAGCAGCAACTTAGTCTAGACAGGACAAACATAACTAAAATATGAGCTGATAGAATTTCAAGACAGGAGCAGAGTTCGGTGGGAGAACTGAGGCTGGAACATCTAAGTGGATGTGTAGAGAGAGATCCAAGAAAGTAGGATTGTTAAGACTGAATGAGACAAGGAGTAAATGTGTTCCAGTTAGGGCAAGCTTGCTATGTAAAGTTATCCAGGAGTGAAAGAATATTTCATGGCAGAAAGGTAGAACTTTAAGAACAAATTGCATAATTGAATCACAGCTCAGAATTTTCCTGCAGGATCTAGTTAACTGTGAGTCTTTGAGCTCTGGACAGAACTAGACTAAGGATGGAATCCTGGGTAAACATTGACCCCTTGGTGTCCTAGAGGTGGAATTTAATTCACTACTAATTAGTGTTGATTTTGGCTCCTGGGGGAAGTGCAAATATGAGGCAGACAAGGAACAGAGAGCAGGGCAGTCACGAGGATGGGTGTGCTTGTTTGCAGAACTGTTTTGGGGGAATTGAGAAGTGCAGAGATCTTGAAAATAAAGCAGGGGTTCTTTTTCATGCTTTAGAAAAAAGCCAATTCTGCTGGAGGCTTCCTGCAAATAAAAACAGAGAAATGGAGCCTTTTTTTTACTCTGTCCATGGTCATTTAAACCTTGCTAGCCTCTCAATGGGAAACTATAATCGAGCTATTTTTATTGTCTGTGGGCTGGAGCAAATGCTGGTCTGTAAACATTTCGAGGCTTCCAACTCAAATAGCCTCCTGAGGAATGTCTACCCACATTTGAGGTGTGCTTCCTGGGGAATCTTAGAATGTTGTGCAAAAGCAGTAGGGCATCTCATCAAACCTGCAGTGTTTAGAAATTTTCTAGTCAGAGGTGTTCTGTTTAGAAAATCCCTAACAAACTGCCCTGTTTCAGCAGAGGACACTTAGAAGAGTTTTGGTTTTGTTGTTTGGTTATTTTTTTTTTTAATTTTGCTTTTTCTTCATCATAGAACAGTTGCTCATAATGTATTTTTTTTTCCATCTAGAGAAGAATGTGAGAGAAATAGATTACTTCTCTCACTACATTTAAAAACATCTGTACAACTCAAGTCAATTCAACCAGCATTTAGAAACTCCACCTGGGTTGGGTGCCCAGAATCCTGCTGAAATTCATAAGATTGAGGACCTGCCCAGAAAGCCACATTCCAGTAGGGGAGACAAACATACAAATGAATAACTCAAACACCAGCAGGATTTGAAGATGTCGAAGGAAATTTAAAGCTCAAGCGGGGGAAGCTGAAATATTTTTTGGAGTATCAGGAAGGGAAGAGAAGAAAGTTTAAGCTAAATTTGACTCATAGACCTTTGACCATAGCTGACTGAGATGAGAAAAGGATCTCTGATTTGAAAAAACTGTGTGCTTCCCAACAAGATAAGCCTGTTTTCATCCATTACTCCGTAAACACATCTGGATAGCCACGGCACGGTTTAGAGATGGATGCGTAAGACGTCTCCCTACCACGGTGCCCTCACTGTCCAGAGAGGTGGACAGAGGTGGACACCCCATCAGTGATGCCACAGAGAGACCAATAGCAAGTGGGGTGCATGAAATACTCTGGGAGCATTGTGGACCCGGGCGTCGCGGGCGACTCTCCTGAGGGATCGTTTGGAAGGGTCAGTGGGGAGTGGTGGAGACGGAGACCAGGTGGCGGGAGTCACGCCTGGAAGCACAGAAGCCTGAGTCCGCGCAGGCTGCTCTTGAGACTGAAGCTTCTTGCTGGGTCTCAAATACAGAGGTGGAGCCTCAGAGTCTCTGACTGGGCCTGAATATTAATCTGACAAAGACAGATTAACAGGAGAAAAGCATATAAATTGACTTGCTGTAAGTTGCACATGACCTGGGTGCCTTCATAAGCAAATGAAGACCCCAAGAAACATTAAAATGAGAGTATTTCAAGCTGGGTTTGATGAAGAGTGGACAGTTAAGGAGGAACATGTAAGGTTCAGGAGTGGGAGGTAAATGCAGTAAACTGGGGGTGTGAGGGTGCAGGAGAGAATAGCAGAGCCTGCTTGTAGGATTCTTCTCGCCTTCGAGACAACAATATTCCTCTTCAGGTATAGGGAGAGCAACTCTCATGTGAATTTTATGACCAGTTCCAGGAGAGAAGGGGGGAAAGGAGGAGAGGAGGTGAGCATAACCTCATGCTTAAAATACCCAGCATACCAAGGTGCCCTATTTTTGGGTAACATGTTCTGAATCTTTAACAGTGGAACCAGAAAGGGGAGCTTATGTGTTCCCTGCCCCACCCAATGAAGGGTAGAGCTGAGGATCGAGGGGAATCGAGGGGAAGCTAAAAAGGACTGCAAGAGAAGACTTAGAGGAGGCACATGGACAAGAGAGACATGTGAAGAAGAAGCCGTGCTTGCTTCTCAGCCTTGGACTTGTACCAGGGACTTGGGACATGGAAGGAGACACTCAAAAGAGACAGGGGGTGAGATACCTTGTGGCTGACAACGGCAGCCTTTTTCCTCATTTTATTTTCTCCTTTTGTCCCAGACTTGCCTGGCCCCTTCTGCCTCTTTCCTGTGGGTTCCCCCCAGATGGTGCCTTAGACTCGGGAAGCTTTCAGGCCTCAGTGGCACTGCTTTGGGCAACCCTGTGTGGCTGGACACTTACCCATGAAGGGATAGATGTTTTGTTGGGAAACTGTTATCCTTTCTTTTCTCTTTTTAGCATCCTAGTTCTGTAAAGTTCTTCTCCACTGAAGGTCTTACACACTAAGAGTAAGTTCTGCCTTTATGCAGCAGATAGCAGAACCTACTTAGAGTGTGCAAGCTTGGGGTGCCCCTCATTGTGGCCACTAACAAACCCATTAGGGTATACTAATGGGTTTGCCCTCCCACTTGAGGGGGGCAAGTGGGAGCAGGGAAAATGAGAAATGAGACTAGAAATAAAATCAACAACTATTGATAGATCTTGAAGTGCCTAATAGATCAGGCAGTGGAGATTGAATTTTATCCTGCAGTCATTTTGATGAAGGATTTTAAACTAGGCAGTAATGCTGCATTTCAAAAGCTCCTGTGAATGGTTTCCTGGAGAAAAAGTTGAGCTGGGCAGGAAGGGAAGCAGGAACGCCTGCTGGGTGGACGGCTGCTCCACACAGGAGGTGCAGGGGGGGATAAAGACCCTTAGACACCGTCCCTCTTCATCATCCACCACATGCAATTCAAAATTTAAGCAAAGCTAACCTAAAATAAGGTTTTTTTTTTTTTTAAAGATTTATTTTTATTTATACATGCAAGCTGGGGAACAAGCCAGAGGCGTGGGGCGGCGAGAGGGTTCACCAGAGACGGAGCGGGTAGCAGAACAGGCAGATCAGAAATACACTGCTGAGGGGAGCAGCGGGCAAGGCAGGAGAGGTCTGCCTCGCCATGTGGGACTCTCCCTGGCCGGGCATCGAACTCGCGTCGCCGCTGCTGACAGCTCCACAGCGCAGCACGTAACCGCTGCGCCACCGGGGAGGCCCTAAAATAAGTTTAATAAGATCCAAATTCTGATTTTTTTTTGATGATCGTTCAGATAGAGTGCAAAAAAAATGTCAAATATCAAAATACTTAAGACTTTTATTGCCTCCTATCTTTGATGCCCTTGGTCTGCTGGTGTCCTGAAGCACATGCAAGACATCTCGACCTATTGTGAGATACAGTTCTGGCCCAGGAGAGCAGTGGATGGGGTGGCTGTGGGTGGGTGGGGTGTTGAAGTAGGTGGGTACACAGGACGGGGCTAGGGAAGAGAAGCATAGGGGTGCACCTAGATTTCTGACAAGGGAGTAGTGACTTGCTGCCTTTGGATTTCTAGTACTCACCATTCCCGCACCGGGCAGCGGCCATCCAGACAGGGAGGCCTCCAGCAGCTGTTCCTCCTGCAGGGTCCCTCCATCTCTGGCCCCCACAGGTTCCCACAGGTATCTTTTCATTTTAAAAAGATTGATTTATTTATGCATACAAGCTGGAGTATAGGCCAGAGGTGTCAGGTGGTGAGAGGGTTCGCCAGAGACAGAATGGGGGCAGAACAGGCAGATCAGCTGAAGTACACTGCTGAGGGGAGCAGCGGGCGAGACGGGAGAGGTCTGCTGCGCCATGTGGGAATCTCCCTGGCCAGAGATCAAACATGCTGCAGTGGCTCTGGATAGCCTCATAGTGCTGTGCTTAATCCGTTGCACCACCAGGGAGGCCCCCTCTCACAGGTATCTTTAAATGCCCTTATCTGAGGGCCCCAAATTAATCCCTCTGTCTAAAATCCTCGAGGCCTGACTTCGCCTCTGACATAAGCACTGTTTCAGCACAGATGTGCTATGAGTCTCCCGCGGCTGGCTGTGGCTCGCAGAGCAGGCGTCAGCGGGGCTCCCCACTCCTTTCTCCCATCTTTCTTCCTCCCCAGTAGGTGACTCTGCAAAAGGAACTTGGCTCCCTAACTAGATGCAGCCCAGTAGAGACAGAGCTTTACCCTGGTGTCATTCATGGCGGCCACTCCCCACCCCACATGTCTGGGAATAAGGCTGATGTCTGTCTCTGTTGTGTCTGGTCCTAAGTATTGCGAAGCATCAAGGACTCGGTTGGGAAGAGGATTTTCTCCATGATCCTGGACCCAGTGTTCATGACACTGTTCTCTTCAGGATCCCCAAAGCTTTAAGTGACACCAACAAAAATAAACTTGGAGCATTTCCCAGGTGGGCCTGGATTAGAGCTTCTGGGCTCTCCAAGTTCTTCCAGGCTCAGCGGGGCGGGGTCCCCATTGTGGCATGACCTGGAGCACCCCTTCCACCTGGGGGTGTATTCTGGACTCAGTTGTCACCATTTCAAACATCTAGGGTGCCAGTCTTCACTTCCTTCTAAGTCACCGTGCTTCTGGATTTGGAACTTGGAAAGATCTCAGCTTTGGAGAGCTGGACTGGACCGTCCCAGCGGGTGGGCCAGTTGATGGTGTCAAGGAGGAGGCACTTCTACCTTCACCGAGTTAACAGGACAAGCCAGATTCCACACATCTCCACTGAGGCAAATGGCTACTTTCAGCCCTTAAATCAGGAAAACCTCTGTGGTGATTAGTAATAGCCAAAATAACACTGCAAGTTCAAACACAAGTATACAGGGTAAAATGTGACCAAGCTTCTTGAATTCTCCACCTTCACCCCATTCTTATTTCCCTCTCCATGTGGACAAGCGTGGAGCGAGCCTCCAGAACGAGCACGTAGCCAACCCCAGGCCTTCCCTGCGCGCTGGCCACCACCTGACTGAACGTGACGATCTGGACGCTCTCAAAAATGCTAACCCCCCCCCCCAAAGAACTCATGGTTGCGCCCCTACACCCCCTTTATAAGGATGGATAATATATACAATTCAAACTGAAGTAGTGGGGGGAGGGGAGCAGCAGAGGACGCCGCGGAATCCTTCGAAGAAGGCCGCTAGATCCCTCGCGCTCAGGCCGATCTGCCATCTTGTGCATTTAAATAATGTCTGGTCTCTAGAGCTCCAGCGCTGCTCGTGGGCTCCCCGTGGGAGGGGAGATCCTCATTATCCACTCTCACTGGCCTCTTTGGGGACTTTTTTTTTTCCCTTTTCCAGCCAGAAATACCAGGTCATTAGCGAGCACCACAGAACAGTGTGTGATTCTCAGAACAGCTCCCAAAGCCTCGAGCTCCCTGGTGGGCGACACTCACGCAGCCTCGCCAACATTGTGGAATCGCTTCTTCAATCAGGCCCAAATCCTCCCCGCCCTGGGGGAACTAAGCGCCTCTAATTACATTTGCCTTTCTCTTCTTCAGTCGCCAGGGTCCTCGGCCTCTGACGCCTGGTCCTGCCTGCAGCGGTGAAGACGCAGCGAGCGGGAAGGTCCTTCCTCGGGCCCGGAGCCCATCTCGCCCATCTCGCTTGCCCCAGCCAGGTGAGGCCCGCGCGGTCGCTCAGGGGCTTCAGGCGTGGTGCTTGACCCTTCAGATGGAGGATTCTGACGTTTTTTCTCTTCATGTTATGTCTGGAGTGACTGCTTGCACCTACGTCATTTACGAATTTTTTACCTCCCCAGAAGTTTTCCTGTTTCCCAGTAAGATGGTTGTTTGATTAAAAAAGAAGCAACTTATTCTTTGATCGTGGGTTTGCTGGGGATGTAAACCTATGGTGAAAATGTAAATGCCCTTTGTTACCATTTTCTTTCCTGAAAGAGATGCTGCTTTCGTGTGGGCTAAGTTGCTCCTAGGAAAGGTTTTCTGAGAGGTGAGTTGAGAGAATGTCCTTTATGGGAACTGGACAGGGAGTTTGTCTTGTGTTTGCCTCTGTTTAGTCCTGAGTCGGCCTCCTAAGAATTTTAATTGTTTGTGACAACAGAAGAAGGAAAAGAGGCAACAGCTGAGGCACAAGTAACTGTGGAAATTAAAAAGGTTGCTTTTTTCCCTGTTGAATGCAAGATTTGAATTTAAATGTGGATGTCTTGAGAGAGTGTATTTGTTATCGTTCAGTAATAAGAAAGGCATCACAGATTAAAAAGAAAGGTAAGGGAAAGTTGCTGCTTAATAAATGAAGGCTTTCTGAGGAGGTGAGCGGGGGCAAAGTATTTTGGGAACCCTGGCCAAGTCATGTGCCCTCTGGGCCTTTGTCTCCTGAACCATAGGGTGAAGAGGTGGAAGGAAAGGAGTGCTGAAATGTTTGCTTTTCTGACATTCCACAATTGTGAAATTCTTTGTTTTAGTCATTTTGGACAGTTTGGGCAAAGGCTAGTTGGCAGTATCTAAATAAAAGTCTGAAAGGGGAGATAGTGGTTAAGAATATGCACTGGAGGGACTCCCTGGGGGTACAGGGGTTATATCTCAGTGCTGCCACCATGGTGGCCTGAGTTAGATCCTGGCCAGGGAGCTGACCCACGTGACACAGCAGACCTTTTCTGTCTCACCCGCTGCTCCCCTCAGCAGTGCATTTCAGTAGATCCACCTGTTCTGCTCCCCACTCTGTCTCTGGTGAATCCCCCTACCCCTCGCCCCCACCTTTGGCCTACACTGCTGTTCTTCTATGTGAAAATAAATTAAATCTTTAAAAAAAAATAAAGACTATGCATTGGAATGGGAAATGTGGGCAGAAAGGTAAGTAGCAGACAGGGAATGGGAATGGTCCGGAATTAGGAGATTATATTTAATCCAAAAACATGGTCAAAGTAGCAGAAAAAAGGATTTTGATACAGGTAGCTGGGTAGGGTGCAATTAGTGAATATTTTCTGGTGTAACGTTTTTGGCACTTCATCTGAGAAATCAGTGCCTAACCCAAGGCCATTAAGAAGTATGCTTTATTCTCTTCTAAGAGCTTTTATAGTTTCAGCTCTTACATTTGGCTCTTTTGTGCATTTTGAGTTAACTTTTGATTATGGTATGAGGTAAGGGGTCTAGCTTCATTTTCATGCATGTTGATAGTTCTTTATTTTTTTTTAAATTTTTTTATTGTTATTTATGTCTTTTACATTTTGTATTCCCCTTGGGCAGCCCACCACCAATTCACCCGTGATCCGTATCCATGGTCCCCTGTATTCTCCTCTCTTCAATTTTGTGCCCTTATCCTTCCCTCCCCCCCCACCGCTGAGTGTCTCTCTCCCACCCCGCCTCCCTATAGTCCTGTTATAAGTGAAACCATTCGATATTTTTCTTTTTCTTTCTGGCTTATTTCACTGAGTATGATTCCCTCTAATTCCATCCATGTCGCTGCAAATATAGTTCTTTATTTTTTAACTATATATTTTGACTTATTTTCTGTGTGGTTCCTTTAGAATTTTCAATACACATTTTAAGTTATAATCACCTAGTTTAGATTCACACAAACAATTCCAGTGAGCTCTAGGTACTATTTTAGCCCCATTCCCCACCCCCTTCCTTTTTGTAGTATTATTGTTATAACTATTACATTTATGTATGTCAAAAATACAACATAGTTATAATTATTACCTCACATATTTTATGTCTTTTAAAGAAGCTAAGAGAAGAGAGAGCAAATGAAGAGCGATTTGCAGTTTTTATAATCCCGGAGTGCAGAAGTATTCTGTGGTCCATTCATTATCATATCTCCTGCACTTAGAACAGTGTCACATAGTCGGTGCTCACTTAATATATATACACATGAATAATGATCTCTATGCAAATAACCAATAAACTCCCAGAGAGAGTACCAGTAAAATGCAGATATGAACAATGAAGCGAATAAGAGAATAAGGTTACATGAGTTGTGATATTGGGGGAGAGGTCATAATCAGTGAAAAGTAAGAAGAGAGCATCTTTCTTATGCAATATCTGATGTGTCTGATGCCTAGCGCAGGGCTTGGCATGTTGTAGATGCTCACTAGATGCTGAATACATGAGTGAAGCATCCTATGTCTGGTGCAGATCTTGGAGGATGAGGCAAGAGGGTTTCAGTCATCAAGTCCCTGCGCTCCCTAAAGGAACACAACCTCTGCCTCTTCTCAGTGTCCAGAGCTCCATGCTGGTGCTTATTCTAGGTCCTTGATGCACCCCACCTTCCCACTGCACTGTCAGCTCCCTGTGTTCTGAGCAGGATGGCCAATCACTGGAAGATAAGAAATATGATCCTATTGGCTAGGACTGATCAGCAGGAAGACAGGATAACTCTGTCATTAATCTAGTTGGGTGTTGGGACTGGGAAAAGGAAGAAAACTCTTGGTGATAGATTGGGGCAGCTGAGAAAAACCTTGTGATAACCCACATTTATTTATTCAGTCATCCGCCCACATTTATTGAGAGCCTGCTTTGTGCCAGGCTAAAGATGCAATTAACAAAGTTTTCAACTTTCCTTATGCTAAATATTAAATCCTGGACATAAAAAAATATTTCACTGTTGTAAAAGCCTTTGGAAGTAGTTATATAGCACATTACAGTGTTTGAGAGCTCCCAGACCACAGCCTCCCTACCTGGGCTTGAGACCCACAGGGGTCAATCTCCCTCTGCTAAAGTTTCCTTTTTTGTAAAACCGAGGTATTAGTATCTGTCTCCCAGAATTCTTAGAAGCATTAAATTGTTGATACGCTTGAAGCACCAAGAATAAATTGTCTACCCCCCCACCGTATACTGTATAGAAGCTACCTATTTTTGTTGATATAATAATTACTAGACTAAGACTGGGCTAGTTAATGGGATTTTCCAATACATTTCAATGCAATTTTAAATCTCCCACTTTCCATCCCACTTAGCTAGGCATCTTCTTAGTAGCATATCTCTATCTCTATCTCTATCTCTATCTCTATCTCTATCTCTATCTCTATCTCTATCTCTATCTCTATCTCTATCTCTATATCTATATGTATCTTTTCCAACTTGAGCCTGTCTTACATGTATTTATTTTATCTTGTTGAACAATGACCATGGCTAACAGCTGTGTTCTATAGCTTCACTCTTGGGGAAAAAATAGCTTCACCCCAGAACTCACCACAGCAGAGAGGTGACCCTGAATGGATAATTCAGAGGTTAGGAGGGCTGTTGCTTCCCTTCTGTATTAGGTTGGTTTTAATAAATTCCTGCCTGCGATTTCAAAGCTGGGGCAGATCAACAGGTTCAGGAATCAAAGGTCCTAAAGGTGAAATTATAATATAAACATATGAGCCTTTCAAAACACTAGTTAAAGACTGTTTCTAGTTGGTTTTATCATGTGAAAGAACAGTGTTGTGAAAGATTCTTTTTGAGGCTTAAAAAAATCCTTAGATTACTGAGTGCAAGAACTTACCCTTTTCAAATTGTTCCATAACCCACCTGTAGTGCTGGGACCTTGAGGTACAATTCACTGGGGCAAATAAGCTCCATTTCACTGTAGAACAGTCCCTTCCAGTCAATTTTCTTAGTGGAAACAGAATGTACTTCACACGGTGAACACTGATCCCTGATGTCCTTATCGAGGCAGCAGGTCTCCTATGGTAAGTCTTGCATATCTAGTGAGTGTCCAGGACATCGGGTCCTCAGTGAACTTGTCATTGGAAGGGGGACTGACAGCACAGGTAGGTGTTTAATTCCTGCTTGTCTAACAAGTAAAAGAAGGCAGTGATGGGGAACTGAGAGTAAATGGAATGTGGATGGGAATATCATCTAGATTTTTTACCCTGACCCCAGACAAGTCATTTAACTGGATCATGCCTCAGTTTCCGTATCTTTAAAGAACAGGAGCTCTGAGACCAATTACACAAACTAGACTGTAACTATAATTGAACCTAAACCTTCTGGTGGCTTGGACGCAGTGGCAGCAGCGGGATGATTATGATTTGGGTAATGACGGGATAAAGTGACTTTGTTCTGGATGTCTTTTGAAGATAGAGCCTGTGGGATTTGCTGGCATATTGAACATGAGATGTAAGATAAAAGAGGAGTCAAGGTTTGGAATTTCAGTTGGAAGAATGTTTTGCTAAGATATGAAAGAAGCAAGTCTGAAGAAGAAAATCAGAATCTTGATGTTCTTACCTTAGAATAAATAAGAGGGATTACACACAAAGTACCGGAGACAGTTCCCCTAAGGAGGAGCCAGGTGGAGGATGCGGGTACAGAGGCAACCCCCTGGTGAGCTGTGAAGCTCAGTGTGAAGAGCACCTTTCT
This sequence comes from Scalopus aquaticus, assembly GCA_004024925.1. Lineage (NCBI taxonomy): Eukaryota > Metazoa > Chordata > Mammalia > Eulipotyphla > Talpidae > Scalopus > Scalopus aquaticus. The sequence goes on along the minus strand of PVIJ01011179.1, from coordinate 3,373 downwards.
AGATGATGGGGGAGGGAGGGGGTGGGTATGAGGCCCTGTGCATGGCCCCTGCTCTCAGGGACAGATTGTGAGGACACTTGACTCCCAAATGAAATGGAAAAAACAGGAAGTCAAGGACCAGACTAGGGAATACAGATCTCAAGTACCGCAGGATAGTAACAGCGGTCAGGAGCAACCCGAGAATGCTTTTAGAAGGAAATACAGAAGGAGCCATCTTCATAAGATGGGACTGATTTATAGAGGAAAAAGGGTAAAATTGTGGGAGAAAACAGGAGCCACTTAGGACACAGATATTCTAGGGATGACTGGGAGAGATGTTGGGTTTTTTAAAAATAAAATGGTTCCTAGCAAAATGTAGGCACTTGGTAAAGGACAACTAATAATTTCCATTACATTGGAGGATTGGAGGGAAACAACCCTGTGTGTAAAACCCTGCTGAGTCCGACCTCTTTCGATGACCTTTCTCCTTCCCTGGGTTGTCTTCTAATTCTGCTATTAGAAATCCTTCAAATCTGGCTTTCTGGGTTGTTTGTGCGGGAGAAAAGGAATCGGGCTGTAATAGCTGAGCATGTCCACGTAGGCCTAGGCATTTTAATAATCTCACCCATGTGAGTATGACAAAGGTCCAGAAGGGGGCAATGTGGCACTTGGACTTCAGAGGGTTTTTGTTTGTTAAACAAATGTTTCGGAATTCACCCACTACTGTGAAAATCTCAGAAGGGCAGGGCTGGAGTGATCTGTAGAAGCCATTGGGTCCATCACTGCCACTGGCCAGAACAGTCACTGAAGCCCAGAGAGAGGGAGGAACTTGCTGACCATCACACAGGCGAGCCAAGACCCTGCGCTCACTCTCACCCTTGTCAGTGCTTCCTCCACCACCTCCTTTGGTATTTGATTTGGGAGAATCTCCCACAAAACAAACAAACAAACAAACAAACAAAAAGCTTCTCCCGCTGTGTCATGTGCTGATAACTCTTAAAGAGATCAAATTTTCACATCCCCCTGGATGGAACTCAAATGATAGAAAAATATAAACAAATTGTCTACATTAATGATACTAAAAATGTACAAAGGTAAAACTCCATTAAAATCTTTTTTTTGATAGCTTGTATAAAACCATAAAGCCAAACAAGTTTTCAAAATTTCCAACCAATGAAATTTAGATTAACGAACGATATTATTTGAAAAGTGTGGCTGGTAATGTTTTGTTGGAAGTGAAACTGTTACAATAAACTCATTGTTAGGTAAATATGGTACTTTCAAAAACAATGACATCCTTATCCATGTCACCTTAGTTCCTTTCATATGAAGAACCTCAATAAATATTTGTGATTTTTGTTTTCCCTGAATGTATGAATAATTTGAAATACCTCGAGAAAACAGAAAACCAAAATTTAAAATCTTTACAATCATTACTTTATTCCAGACCCACACACTTTCTATATATCCATCCATCTAAATATATACATTCATAATTTTAAAGTAATTATACAATTTATAAACATTCAAACAATACAGAAACATGATGTACAGAAACAGCACTGTGTAAACTTGGATGCATTAGGTCGTATAACAGGGTCGTGTGCCATTAATCTGTAACAGGGGTGAGAACAACTGAGGCTTAACGAAGATTGAATCTTACACTGTTCACATCATAATTTGCAAATATGCTATCTGGGGCTGCCATAGAGACTGAGGTGATGTGTCCAGGCTCCTCCCCTTTTGTGACTACCATTTTTAATTGTGGCTCCCGTCTTTGTCTCAGATATCTCTTTCCATTTACACTCCAATTCCGTATTCTAGTCAGCAAGGAGGAAAGAAAGAAAGGGAGAAAGGACTGCTTTTTTCCTTTTAAGGAAAATGCACAAACTGGAAATTGCATTATCACCACTTTTGCTCAGGTACATGGCTAAAACTAACTATGAGGTAGACTGGGGAATACATCACTTGAATAGCAATGTGCCTAGCTAAATCTTTTATAAATTTACAATTTATAATATATAATTATAGAAGAGTGGTTCCTAAATCTGACAGCACAACAGAATCACCTGGGAAAGTCAAAAACAAAACAGCAAAAAAGCATGTTCTTTCTCTTCAAAGACCAATTAAATGAGAATCTTTGGGGGCATGGCCTGGGTTTCTGCATCTTCAAAGAGCACTGTAGGGATTTTGATCCAGGTCACCAGAGATAGATTGGGGAACAGATCAGGCAGTGCACTGAAGTACACTGCTGAGGGGAGCAGTAGGCAAGACAGGAGAGGTCTGCTGTGCCACGTGGGTCAGCTCTCTGGCTGGGGGTCGAACTCAGGCTGCAGTGGCTGGTTGTAACTTGATAAGGCTGAGACTTTAACCCCTGTGCCACAAGGGAGGCCCTCCATACTTTTTAAAAAGTTCTTACAGATATTTGACAGTTAATGAGAATTTTGTAACTTTGAATCAGAGTTGTAAGAAAAATATCAATGATGAAAAGATATTCTGACTTGGACAACAGTGAGTTAAACAACTAAAAATCAAAAATTTTTTTTTGTGTCTTTGTGTTGATGTGTTTTAAATACCACAGGACTATAAGGTCCTAATGTAAATATCCAAGAAAGGCATAACATATACCTTTCCCAAATGTATTTGACTTTGACCCTGTAGACGTCCCTCCCCTTTTTTTCTGTGATGTGCCTTTAAAACCCAAAACAGAGCCCGCAAGTTGGTAACCTTTAAGGCCAAAAATGGTTCTGTTTCACTAAGTCATACAGTGTTTTTTAAAAAAACTAATCCACTATTTTAAAATTAAGAGTTCACCACAATTTCTTGATTTCCAGTTGCTTTTGAAGAATTGAGAGGCCTAACAGGTACATGAAAAAATGCTCAACATCACTTATAATCAAGGAAATGCAAATCAAAACCACTATGAGATACCACCTCATACCTGTGAGGATGGCACACATTAAAAATACAGGCAACAACAAATGCTGGAAAGGATGTGGAGAAAAAGGAACTCTTCTACACTGCTGGTGGGAATGCGAACTGGTCCAACCACTGTGGAAAGCTGTATGGCGATTCCTCAAACTGCTAAACATGGAGCTCCCATACGACCCAGCAATCCCACTTTTGGGAATTTACCCAAAGGATACAAAAACACTAATCCGAAAGGATACATGCACCCGTATGTTCATTGCAGCCCTGTTCACAATAGCAAAGGTATGGAAGCAACCCAGATGTCCAAAAATAGATGATTGGATCCAGAAGATGTGGTACATATACACAATGGAGTACTATTCAGCATGGAAAGAAGATAAACACATGCAATTTGCAGCGACATGGATGGAATTAGAGGGAATCATACTCAGTGAAATAAGCCAGAAAGAAAAAGAAAAATATC
>PVIJ01011178.1:0-56032 GCA_004024925.1 Scalopus aquaticus | reverse complement strand
ACACACACCCTCACTTTCCCTCTCCCTTTCCTCAGATAATCTCACCTTCTCCTGCCTGGGGTATGTTAAAAATCTTTCTCTCGTGCTCTTTTCTACCCCATTTCGAGCCCTTACCCTCCCCCTCCCTCGCTGGGTGTCTCTCTCTTGTTTGGGTCCCATATATTCCTGTTATCAGTAAAACCATTCAATATTTTTCTCTTTCTTTCTGGCTTATTTCGCTGAGCATGATCCCTTCTAGTTCTGTCCATGTTGCTGTAAATTGCATGTGTTTATCTTTTTTGAATGCAATGGAAATACACAATGTAAAAGAGATAAATAACAATAAAAAAATAAAAAATAAACAGATTAGTTATCTATAATTAATAAATGAAAAATGTTCTGTTCAAAAAATCAAGTCTTTCTCTACCCTTCCCCCAACTCAACAATTTATTTGGAAAATGGACACGTGTATCTTTTGAACATTCAATGGAATGACTAAAGTAAAACTATTAGGAAGGAGAGAAATATTATTTTCAAAACCTATTCAAAGTATATGTTAATCTTCTAAACAAAGTCTCACCAAGAAAACATCCTCAAATCCTGCAACATAGCCATTGCTTTTTATTAATTACATTTTTTTTATTTTTAAATGTATATGATATATAAATTCTATTTATAGAACTCTGAAAGAAAAACTACTATATAATTCAGGCAATGGAAGTCACTTATGTTTTGATTTAAATATTTCTGGTTCATTGCTCTGGTTTTCCCACTAAAGTAGTTATTTCATCTAATGTGAAGATGTGATATCAATCACAGATATTATCCAAGTGTTTATACTATAATGTTTTTACACAGAAAAAACATTATTAAATTAAATTAAATATATTAAAAATTGGTAGATGTAGTTGAGAAGACTTTCCTCCTCTAAGATAAATCTCTAAATATAAAAAGAGAATCATGCCATGACCACATAAGAATTTTTAGATTCATGTACAGGGAAATTAATTCTTAGCAAGGAATCCTTTTCACACTACCAGGAAGCAAAGTCATTCCAATAAAGTACACTCATTATCCTGCAGGTCCTCATTTATCTAAATGATGTTTTATGACATATGATTCTCACATTCAATATAACAATATATTTAATTATAGGCTTAACTTATAGTAACAAAAAATTAATGTTTACTCATAAAATGTTGATATTTATAATAATGGTGAAAAAATGACTATAAGCTTTATTGATTGATTGCTTTTATTGTAGGGTACTTAGTATTCCTGTCTTTGAGTGTAAGGAGAGTCAGAAAATGACAAAGATGAAATGCTTTTGAAATTGAAAAATGATCACAAATTAAAGATTCTTTGAAAGGGCTCATGTACTTTCCAAATACCGATATTTCTGAAAACGACTGTTCTTTGCTGATGCTAAGCAAAGACAAGTATGTGAACATTAATTTGTTATTGACAAAAACAATTATGCTTACCTGCTTGGATTGAGGTTAGGTATAACACTTACCTTTATTACTGAGTGAAAAGACACAGAGAAAGAGTGGTTTGCTTTCTGGCTTGATCATTTAACTTTATTTAAACAGAGGTTAAAAATCTTCTAACACAGGTTCTATTGTCATAACAAATCCTACTCTTTAAATAACCAATATCCCCTACCCTGGGGATCAGCTCCTCTCTCAGGTCACTTTCTAATTGAACTAAACCTTCTTGTCTGCTCCTCAAGTACTTGAAGCTCTCTGACCTTACTACCCCTGAAATTATCAACTAATAGTACTTTTTTGTGATGATTAAGAAATATCAGCATGAAGAATCAGAAATTTATAGTCATATCAATTCAGAGAGAAGCTAAGGTGTTCTGTAAGAGATGTAAATGAATAGTGTCTTAAACTGTGAGATTTGATTTTTTTGCCATTTAAAACTCAGAAGTAGACTAGGCTATTGGGGCAGTTATGCCATCTTTTACATGATCTTCCATCTGGACATGGACATTGGAATCTAGGTTGTGTCATCTCCTGTAGGGACAGGGAGGAAAGGGGACCAAAGAGTCACACTAATTCCCTTTCAAATGTAAGAACTGAGAACAGCACACAGCAGTTACAGGCACAATCCCTCATATCAAATTTGGTTTTAACTCCACACTACTGCACAAGCAACTGAAAATATTTTTCCCTTTGAATTGCTGTATGCCCAGCTAGCATCCCAATTTCGATTCTGAATGAGCCTCCACTGTGAAAACTTAAATTTCCAAGTGGTTTCTGCATCAAGTTCCCATCCCTGGAAGCCCTGAGTTAAATTTGGCTCCTCTAAGTGTAGTCACCATGAATAATAGAGTAAGTTTCAGTCACATTCGCTACAAAAAAGTGTATATGGACACATATTACAAAATAAAAAGTCACACACAAGGAATCAGGACTCTACTGGCTCTCAAATAAGGATAATGATGAGAGATATGGAAAGCTGTATTTACAGCATCAGCAATGTAGTGAGACCTACAGCCGTTCAAGGCTTTATATTTATTAACATACTTGGACCTTTATTTTACTCTAATACTGGTCACTAAAATCCATGCATAGCTTAATCTCATTTAAAATATACTTGCATTTTTATATTGCTATATATCAAATATATTTCATAATTATTTGACTTCTTATATTCCATTGTAAAATAGCTAGTCAGCTTTGTACATTGTTAGTAATGCTATTACTCTGGATTTTATGGAGGTCTATAACTATTCTGATTACATTCTCTTTTTGGGATTTGTGAGCTGCCAATATTTCCCCCTTTGTCTGTATTTTATTTCAACGATCAATGTCAATATTTTGACATTGATCTAGCAAAAATATTGTAATTTTAAAGACATCAAACTTTTCAATATTAATTTTATGAAGAATCCTTATGGTAATATCTTTAAAAATCATGCCTAACTTCAGGTCACAAATAATGTTCTCCTAAGTTTTCTTCTCATAATTATATGCTATAAAATTTTAAATCTATTGTTCACTTTGATTCATTTTTCTAACGGCATGGATTTTAGTTTTAGGTGTTTCAATGGTGGTTTAATTGATTCTATTTCATTTGTTGAAGAACATCTCCATCATAAACTTTATTTGCTTTGTCAAAAATGAATCACCCAACCTTGCTCAACTCTTTGCTCTGTAAAATACATGATTAAATTATAAAATGACAAAACATAGAACACCGTAAAAGATAGGCACATCACATATTACCAAAGTAGATGTGACTAATGTATCTACATATACATGTATACTCTCACTGCATAATACTAAGAACACCTATTGAAATGTAGTAAAATATTTGAATGGGCATTGCATTAAAGTAATATAGAGATGGTAAATGAAACCAGGAAATTTGCACCATCAAGTGTGTTTAGGGAATGAATAATGAAACAAAATATATATCTACATCTCAAAAATACCTAGTAGATTGCAAAAAACAAACAAATAAAAAAGATGAAAACCAGAGGCAGCCACTGATAAGTTTTCAAATGCTAGAACTTACAGACTTGTAAGAAAGGAATGCAAAAATGGGGGAGCATTCTGGTGAGGGAACTGGCAGATCTTTGTAAATTATAAACTTGCTATCCATGTTCATTGAACTGTTCTGAGCCTGATGATTGTCATATAGACATGGAAACTTTTATTTACACAAAAATCTGTAAGCACATATTTAGGAGTTTATGTGTATAATAGAGAAACTCTGGAAACAACTTGAATGCCCTTCAGGCAGGGAGCGAGTGAACAAACTCTGAGGACACATGATGATTGTTCATGTCTCAGCAACAAGAATGAAGAGAAGCTACTGGCACATCAGTACTTGGTCAACTCCAAATGTTTCCCTCCCAGTGAAAAGCAAACCAGAGCCAAAAGATTTAGAATCATATTTCCATTTGCATAACATTTGAAAAGGGAGAAGTACATGTGCACAGGCTGATTCCCTGGTGATGGGGTTGATGGGAGTTGTAAATGATAGAGTCTACAGGTGAGAATTTTGGAGAAGGCTGGGATAGTCCTGTCTCTTCACTGTGTTTGTGGTTATGCAACTGTACGAATCAGTCCAATTTTACAGACTTGCACCAAAATAATATTTTTTTATTTTACCTTTAATTTAAACTTAACCTGTATGAATTGAATATATTTTGTCTTACTATCAAAGAAGAAAGTCATTGTTATGATGCATTTGTGTCTCCTGGGAACTCCAAAGATCAAATTGCTTATTTAAAAACATTTTCAATTGGATTCTAAATGGGCCTATGTTGCTCCCCAGAGCTTGAATTTGTTTGTGGTAGATATTCTTATGAATTTAGCAAATACAGGTTACAGAGGCAACACAGAGGCAATGAAAATATTACTACAAAATATATGTATTTTATTATAGCACATTGTTACAACATGGTTGGAACTACAGAGGATTATGCTAGTCAGAAGAAGAAAGAAATACCACATGGTGTTCACTATTTGAGGAATATAGCAGAACAAAATAAAGGGTCAGACCAAAGCAAGCTATGGAACTATGACTGTAGATGAGGCTATAATATAGGGAGGGGAAGAGACAAAATGGATTTTGTGGAGAACTGTGTGTGCTTGGCTCTTTGGTGTGATGTGGTGTATAAAAATCTGAGGAGGGGCCTCCCTGGTGGTGCAGCAGTTAAGCACTGCGCTCTGGAGCTGTGGGCAGCTGAGACGCGAGTTCAATGCACGGGCAGGGAGATTCCCATATGGCGCAGCAGACCTCTCCTGCCTCGCCCGCTGCTCCCCTCAGCAGTATATTTCCGTCGATCTGCCTGTTCTGCTCCCCACTCTGTCTCTGGTGAACCCTCTCACCACCCCACGTCTCCGGCCTGTGCCTCAGCTTGTATGCATAAATAAATAAATCTTTAAAAAAAAAAATCTGAGGAGGAGGGACACTCTGCCTCTCAATCATATGCGGTGTTGAAACTATTGTGACCTCAATAAAAATAAAGAAATAAATTATTTAGGTCATTTTGTAAAGTGGATGTTAAAATATAGTAGGAAACACTAATGTAAAGTATTCTGAAATCGCTTAGGTAAATAATTTTCTACACTTTCATTTTATGAAGAACATTCCTGATAGATTCAATTTTGGGTTTGGTTGTTACATTGAATAAAACATGCATATTGCTACTGTATTCATTTGGAAGTTTATTCCTTAGGTTTAGAACACTGATGAGAGATACATTTTCGTAGGATATACCAAAACAAAGTGTAAATGAGAATAATATAAAAGTGACTGTGGGCATATCACTAAGTAGAAGCAACTAATTATATTTATATTTATATTTATAAATATAGATTTATCTTTCTTTGATAGCTGTGGCTACCAGGAAAGTAGTTACTCTTCAACTAATCACACTACTTTTTTAAGGAACAGTTTTTTCAGTGCAGCAATCACATCTTTGTTCCGGAGGCTGTATATCAAGGGATTTAACATCGGAGTAACTATGGTGTAGAAAAGAGAAAGAAGTTTGTCAGTTCCTGGAGAGTGACTCGAATTGGGCCTTAAATAGGTGATGGAAATAGACCCAAAGAATAAAACCACAACTATGATATGGGAAGAACAAGTAGAGAAGGCTTTGAATCGACCTGTAGCTGAGGGCAGTTTCAGGATGGTGGAAATGATTTTGACATAAGAGCCAAGGATCAGTAGAAAGGGGAATGTGGCAAACAGCACAGCAACTAAGTAGACACACAGCTCATTAACTGAAGTGTCCCCGCAGGCCACCTTGATCAGTGGGGGGAGGTCACAGAAGAAGTGGTTGATTTGGTTGGAATTACAGAAATACAGAGAGAAAATCTGACATGTTTGTCCGATCTGGACGGGGATTCCGATGACCCAGGCGCCAACAGCCAGCTGGACACAGAACTTGTGGTTCATGACCAACGGGTAGTGCAGAGGGTTGCAGATGGCCACGTAGCGGTCATAGGCCATCACGGCCAGCAGGAAGCACTCGGTGGCTCCGAAAAGAAGGAAGAAGCACAGCTGGGTGGCACATCCCAGTCTAGAAATGGTTCTGTCCTGAGTCCACAGGTTCTTCAGAATCCTAGGAAGAGTGACTGACACGTAACAGATTTCCAAGGAGGAAAAGTTGGCCAGGAAAAAATACATGGGTTTCTGCAGGGCAGTGTCAAGCCTGGTGACTATGATGATGAGGCTATTTCCAATTAAGATAATCATGTAAGTTAAGGAAAACAGCCCAAATAATAACCCTTGAAGTTTTGGAAGGTCCGAAAATCCCAAGAGTACAAATTGTGTCACAGAAGAGGCATTGCCTTCCACTTTCATCTTATCATAGGGCATCTGTATAATGGCATAATAGTGATTTCACATTAGTTGTCTTTCTTTGGATTTGTGTTCTTACGTATAAATTAAGTCTACAAGGGCACATAAGTTCCTATTGAAAAAGAAAACCATAATAGGTGCCCAAAAAGTATTATGAAATGTATTTTTATTAGTACTAAATATAAATGTATGCATTTTGTTATAGCACATGTTTCAGTGTTACAACATGGATGGAACTGAGAGGATTATGCTAAGTCAGAAGAAGAAAAAACTCCCCATAGTGTTCACAATTTATGAAATATAGAGAAAAAATAAAGGGTAAGAAAAAAACAAACAAACATGTAACTCTGACTGTGAATGAATTTATAAGATGGAGGGTGATATAAACACGATGGATGATGGTGGAGAACAATGGACACTTATCTTTGGTGTGATGTGGTGGTATATACGTCTGAGGAATTGGATCCACTGCCTCTCAATCACATATGTGTTGTAAACCATCGTAAACCAGTGTGAAAATAAACAAAGAAATAATCTTTGCCAATCTCTGCTAAACAGAATTGAAAAAATATAGTAAGATGCACTAATGTTATGCTTTCCGAAATTACTTAGGTAAATAGTTTTCTATACTTTTATTTTATTAAGAACATTCTTAATAGAGTCAATTTGGCTTTGATTGTTATATTGAATAGACCATGCACATTACTATTTTCTTCATTGGAAGTTTATTCTTTAGATTTATAACACTGATGACAGATCAGTTTTTCATAGGATAAAAGAAGCAAAGTATATTATGAAATAGTATAAAAAGTGTCTACAGGCATATCACTAGCTGGAGAAACTAACCCTGCTGAAGAGTAGGTGTCTAGAGTTATACTTCTTTGATAGCTGTGGCAACAAGAATAACATTTGAACTTCAAAAAATCACACTATTTTATAAGAAACAATTTATTCAGTGCAGCAATCGCATCCTTGTTCCGAAGGCTGTATATCAAAGGATTAAACATGACAGTCACTATGGTGCAGAAAAGAGAGAGCAGTTTGTCAGTCCCTGCAGAATGATTGGACTTTGGCCTTAAATAGGTGATGGAAGCAGACCCACAGAATAAAACCACAACTATAATATAGGAAGAACAAGAGAAGGCTTTGAACCGACCTGTAGAGATCGTTGTATGGAGAAAAGGAAGCTTAAACTATCTTCCTGTTCACTCAAATCTCAAAAGTAAAGAGGTAGGTTCATCAACATGATTCTTCAGGAAAGCATTTCTAACACACCCAGCCTCACACACACCCCCTGTAATGTGACATCCCCAACCACTGAGCTCTGATGTTTCCTGAATTCACCCACAATGGTACCTGTTGACCCCATTCTCTAGACCTCTGTATCCATTCATATTTTTTATGTGTGCTGTTCGAGCATGTGTGTGTGTGTGTGTGTGTGTGTGTGTGTGTGTGTTCACGTACGTGAGTATGTTGCCATGTGATTGCCATCTTTCTTAAATAAATGAAGTGAGTCAAATTATTTGCTTCTTTTACACAATCCCCAGTATGGAAGTTGTGGTTTCTACCCAAAATGCCTCGTGTAGATCAAAAAATCACTCTGTGTTTTTCTGTCTCTATCTGTCTCTCTTTTTTGCACTCTCTCGAAATTTTACTATTTTAATTTTTATACGCATATTTTTACTAACGACATATCATTACTTTACATACATGTTTGTTTTATCACAGGCGATGATTTCTCCCCCAGGTGTGGTTACCATGGTTTTCCCAGCACAGAAGCATAGTACACTGTGCTGTCCCCTGACAGACCGAATCTGATTCGCCCTCCCGATCATTCCGGCTCACCCTACCCTCCTGGATGCCTCAGATCTAGGGTCAGCTTTCAGGATCAATTTTTTAAAGTTTCAATCACTCTGGGTTAAGTAGCACATTACTTAATTTTTTTCAGTGTGTTCTAGGAAAGTTTTATCTTAGCTATTAACAAATTGAAAAACAATACAGACTAACTCACTGCAAAGAAGAGACACCGCTAAAACTAGTCTATGGTTTGTAGCATGGACAGTGTTCTGTATTTCAGCAATAGAACTGTAGACACAACTTGGACAGGGATTATATCACCTTTGCAAATATTTGCTATTCTGTGCATTTTCTGTGACTGACAATAAGATAATTAAATAATTTGTTTTACCATCTGACATTTCATTTCAGTCTACATAGTAAAGATATTTAAACCATGTCCCATAATTACGGAATAACTAAAGTTTTTATAATTGAAAAATGATCACAAATTTAGGATCCTTTTAAAGGAATCATGCACTTTGAAAATACAGATCTTTCTGAAAATGACTGTTCTTTGCTGATGCTAAGCAAAGAAAGATATGTAAAAATTAATTTGGTATTGACAAAAATGATCATACTTACCTTCTTGGATTGAAGTATAATGCTTACCTTTACTATTGAGTTAAAAGACACAGAATGAGAAAGAGTGGTTTGCTTTGAGGCTGGACAATATACTTTTATTCAAACAGAGATTTAAAACTTCGACAAAGGTCCCATTGTCATAACAAATCCTGCTCTTTAAATAACGAGTATCCTCTACCCTGGGGATCAGCTCCTCTCCTAGATCACTCTCTAATTGAACCAAACCTTTTTGCCTGCTACACAAGGACTTGAACAAAGCCTAAAGTGCGCTCTCCTCCCCACCCTTTAAATTATCAAACAGTAGTACTTTTTTGTCACCATTAAGGAAATTATCAGCATGAAGAATCAGAAATTTATAGTCATATTAATTCAGATAGAAGCTAAGGTGTTCTGAAAGAGATGTAAATGAATAGTGTCTTAAATTAGTGAGATCTGATTTCCTTGTCATTCAAAATTCGGAAGTCTAGACTATTGGGGCAGTCATGCCATCTTCTACAGTAGTCTTAAATCTCAACATGCCTGTTATGTGTTTTGTTACATCACATGTTACAACATGGATGGGACTGGAGGAGATTATGCTAAGTCAGAAGAAGAAAAACATTCCTGTATTGTTCATTATTTGTGGAAGACAGGAAAATAAAATAAAGGGTCAGAAAAAATTCCCATGGAACTCTGTGAAACTGAGGTTATGGGATGCAGAGGGGAAGAGACAAAATGGAAGAAGGTGGAGAACTACAGGTACTTTGTCTTTGGTGTGATTTGGTGGTATAAACCTCCGAGGAAGTGTGAGCCTCTGTCTTTCAGTCATATATGTGTTGTACACCATTGTGACCAATATAACAATAAGCAAAGAAATAATTCTGGCCAATCATTGTGAAATAGAATGAAAAAAAAATAGTAGGGATCACTAATGTAATGTTTTCTAAAATTACATAGGAAAATAATTTTCTATAATTTCATTTTATCAAGACAACATTTGCAATAAATTCTATTTTGGTTTTGGTTGTCACATTGACAACCATGCACATTACTATTTTATTCATTGGAAGTTTATTCTTTAGGTTTAGAACACTGATATGAGATAAATTTTTGTAAGAAATATCAAAGCTAAGTGTATTTTTTTAAAGATTTATTTATTTATGCATACAAGCTTGGGTCTAGGCCAGAGGTATGGGGTGGTGAGAAGATTCATCAGAGACAGAATGGGGAGCAGAACAGACTGACTGACTGAAATACACTGCTGAGGAGAGCAACAGTCGAGACAGGGGAGGTATGCACACCATGTAGGAATCTCCCTGACCGTGAATCGAACTCATGTTGCAGTGGCTCTGGATAGATTCATAGTGCTGTGCTTAAACCTTTGTACCACCAAGGAGGACAACTAAGTGTATTTTAAAGTAGTATATAAATTATCTGTAATCATATCACTAACTAGAAGCAACTAACCGTGGTGAAAGGTGTATGTCTAGATTTATATTTCTTCGATAGTTGTGGCAACAAGAATAAGATTTTCACTTAAACAGTTTACTATTTTATAAGGAACAATCTTTTCAGTGCTGCGATCACATCTTTGTTCCGGAGGCTGTATATCAAGGGGTTAAACATCGGCGTCACTATGGTGTAGAAAAGAGAAAGAAGTTTGTCAGTTCCTGGAGAGTGACTTGATTTGGGCATTAAATAGGTGATGGAAGCAGACCCAAAGAATAAAACCACAACTATGATATGGGAAGAGCAGGTGGAGAAGGCTTTGAAACGGCCTGTAGCTGAGGGCAGTTTCAGGATGGTGGAGATTATCTTGATATAAGAACAAAGGATCAGTAGAAAGGGGGTTGTAGCAAACAACAAAGCAACTAAGTTGACATATATCTCATTAAGTGACGTGTCCCCACAGGCCAACTTGAACAATGGGAGGAGGTCACAGAAGAAGTGGTTGATTTTGTTGGAATTACAGAAATGCAGAGAGAAAATCAAGTATGTTTGAACTACCTGGACAGGGATTCCGATGACCCAGGCGCCAACAGCCAGCTGGACACAGAACTTATGGTTCATGACGAGCGGGTAGTGCAGAGGGTTGCAGATGGCCACATAGCGGTCATAGGCCATCACGGCCAGCAGGAAGCACTCGGTGGATGCAAAAAGAAGAAAGAAGCACAGCTGGGTGGCACATCCCAGTCTAGAAATGGTTCTGTCCTGAGTCCACAGGTTCTTCAGAATCCTAGGAAGGGTGACTGACACATAACAGACTTCCAAGGAGGAAAAGTTGGCCAGGAAAAAATACATGGGTTTCTGCAGGGCAGCGTCAAGCCTAGTTACTATGATGATGAGGCTATTTCCTATTAAGATAATCAAGTACATTAAGGAAAACAGCCCAAATAATAATCCTTGAAGTTTTGGAAGGTCCGAAAATCCCAAGAGTACAAATTGTGTTACAGAGGAGACATTGCCTTCCATTTCATCTTGTCATAGGGCATCTGTATAATGGCATAATAGTAATTTCATGTTAGCTGTTTTTCTTTGGATTTGTGTTCTTCTGTATAAATCAAGGAAAACATGGCACACAAATTCCTATTAAAAAAAAGAAAACCATAATACACAGGTGCATGTAATGTGAAATGTGTTTTTCATTACTATTAAATACATTTATGAAATTCTCCAGTACATTTTCCTGCTTATGGTTATCATATTCTTCTTTTTGGAATACAATATATGTTAATGGACACAAGAATTTTAGTGATATTCCACTGGTTTCAATTTTTTTTATCATTAAACTTATCATGCTAATACTCTTCTAGTTGGTATTTTTTTAAATTTCACTTTCAATCTGTTTTTATTATTACAGTTTAAAACTAATTTTATTACACATGTTAAAATGCAGTTTATAAAATAACTTTTAGAAATGCGTAGTTATTTTTAAAAGTGAGGACTTTCTTGTGGCATTTCATATGTTTTTATCTTTGACATAATACACAGATGTTTTCATTATAAAAATTGACATGAACAGTAAATATTATGGAATTTTACTTAGTCCTAAAAACTGTACATTTCAATGTAATGTCTTTGAAGCTGCAGTCATAAATTTTATACAGAGTTTGCTGTGGGGTAAAAGAAACTCTAAAATCACCTTCATGCTCAATCAAAACTTCAAGCTAAAAGCCAAGTTCATCAATATGTATCTTCAGGAAACATTTCTAACACACACAGCTTCACTCATCCTTGCAATGGGATATCCCAAGCCACTGCTCTCTGATATTTCCTGAAATGAGCCACAGTGGTACCTGTTGAGCCTGTTCTGTAGACCTCATATATTCTAGTCATTTTTTGCATGTGTTCTCTGTGTGTGTGTGTGTGTGTGTGTGTGTGTGTTCATGTACATGAGTATGTTGCTCTGTGATTGACAGTCTTTCTTAACTAAATAGAAGTGATTCAAATTATTTGCTTCTTTTGTATAATCCCCAGTATGGAAGGTCTGGTGCCTAACTCAAATTGCAGACCATCCTCCTCCCGCCTGGTATAGAGTAAAAATCACCCCATGTTTGCCCATGTCTTTCCATCTCTGTCTCTCTCTCTCTATGATAATATCTCAGTCTCTCTTTCTTCTAGGAATTTAGTGTTTTTAATTTTTATATGCATATTTTTATTAATGGCGTATCATTACTTTACATCCATGTTTGCTTTTTTTCATAGGCGATGATTTCTTCCCCAGGCGTGGTCACCAGCATCCAGTCTCCAGCATAGTACACTGTGCTGTCCTCAGACTGACCAAATCTGATTCCCCCTCCCTTGTCAGTCTGGTTTGCCTTCCCTTCCTGATGCCTCAGCTCTATGCTCAGTTTTCAGGTCAATTTTTTGAAGTTGGGTGAAGTAACACATTATTATTTTTTTTTATTTTAGTGTGTGCTAGAAAACTTCCTCTTAGCTGTTAACTAATTGAAAGACAGTACAGACTAACTCACGGCAAAGAAGACACCCCTAATCCTGGCCTAAGATGTGTAGTATGGACAGTATTCAATATTTCAGCTACAGAACTGGAGACACAGTTTGGAGAGGAGCCATGTCTTCTATGGAAATATTGCCCATTCTGTGCATTTTCTATAACTACAATAAGAGAATTAAATAATAATATCTTTTACCAGCTATGACAATTCATTTCAGTCTACATAGTAAAGATATTTAAAGCATGTCCCATAATTATGGAATAACTAAAGTTTTGAAATTGAAAAATGACCACCAATTTAAAGATCCTTTTAAAGTAATCACGTGCTTTCAGAATACAGATATTTCTGAAAATGACTGTTCTTTGCTAATGCTAAGCAAAAACAAATATGTAAAAATTAATTTGGTATTGATAAAAATAATCATGCTTACCTGCTTGGATTGAGGTATAATGCTCACCTTTATTATTGAGTTTAAAAAACATGAATGAGAAAGGTTAGTTTGTTTTGAGGCTGAACCATTTGCTTTTATTTAAAGAGAGATTAAAAACTTCTACAGAGATCCTGGCGTGATAACTGCTCTTTAAATAACGAGTATCCTCTACCCTGGGGATCAACTCCTCCCCTAGGTCACTTTCTAATTAAACTAAACCTTCTTGCTAGCTACTCAAGGACTTGAACACAGCCCAAAGCTACCCCTTGTAATCCCCCTTAAAATTAGCAAAAAATAGTACTTTTTTTTATCACCATTAAGGAATGTCAGCATGAAGAATCAAAAAATGTATAGTCATATTAATTCAGACAGAAGCTAAGGTATCTGAAGGAGACGTAAATGAATAGTGTCTTAAATGAGTGAGACCTGATTCCTTGTATTCAAAATTCAGAGGTGGTCTGGAGTGTTGGGGCAGTTATGTCATCTTCTACATGAGTCTTCCCTCTCTATATCACATAGAATCTAGGCTGTGCCATCTCCTGTACAGTCAGGGCGGAAAGGGGACTCACTCACTCCCTTTCAAATGTAAGAATGAAAACAGCACACATCAGTTACAGGTACCATCCCTCATTTCACATTTGGCTTAAACTCAATGCAGCAGCACAAGCAACCAGAAATGTTTTTCCCATTGCATTTTGTATGTCCAGCCAGGATTCCACATTTCTATTCTGAGTGAGCCTCCTTGTGAAAACTTAAATTTCCAAGTAGTTTCTGCAGCAGGCTCCCATCCCTAGATATCCTGAGTTGAATTTTGGCTCCACTGAGTCTAGTCACTGTGAACTATAGAATAAGTTTCAGTCACATCACTACAAAAAAATGTACATGGACACACACCACAAAAAAAGAGACACACACAACAAACAGGACTCTATTAGCTCTCAAATAGGGATAATGATGAGAGACATGGAAAGCTGTATTCACAGCATCCTGCAGCACAGTAAGACCTACCGCCATTCAAGGCTTTGTATTTATTAACACACTTGGACATTTATTTTACTTTAATACTCATCATTAAAATCCATATCTAGCATAATATCATTTAACATTTACTTTGCATTTTTATATGGTATATGCTGAATATTTTTCAGTAATCATTTGAACTTGTATCTCCCATTTCATAAAACTGCTAGTCAAGATTTGTTCATTTGTTCTTTATGCTATCACTTCTGACTTTATATTTTATGGAGCTCTGTATCCTAATTATATTCCCTTTGGGGGATGTATGAAACGCCAGTATTTCCCCCATTGTTTGTATTTTATTTCAATAATCAATGTCAATCTCTAGTAAAAATATTTTAATTTTGATGATCTCATACTTGTCAATATTCATTTTATGAAGTGTCATTTTGGTGGTATCCTTAAAAATCATGCCTAACTTCAGGTCACAAATAATTTTTTCAAAGTTTTTCTCCTTATTATCACTATATTATTATTTCTATAACATTTTAATCTATTGCTCACTATGATTCATTTTTCTATAGGCATGGATTTTAATTTTAGGTGTTTTGGTGGATGTTCAACTGCTCCGATGTCATTTGTTTAGAAGACAATCTCCACTATAAGCTTTATTGGCTTTGTCAAAAATGAATTTCCCAAACTTGCTCAACTTTTTGCTCTGTAAGATGCATGATGAAATGTTAAAGTGACAAAACATAGCACACGGTAAATAATATGCACATCACAAAATTGCCAAAGTATGTGTCTAATATACATACACACACATGTATGTGTGTGTGTATATATATATATATATTGTGTGTATATATATGTATACACAACGTATATATACTTTCACTGCATAATACTAGAACGCCCATTAA
The DNA here is from genome assembly GCA_004024925.1 of Scalopus aquaticus. Classification (NCBI taxonomy): domain Eukaryota; kingdom Metazoa; phylum Chordata; class Mammalia; order Eulipotyphla; family Talpidae; genus Scalopus; species Scalopus aquaticus. Next base: position 41,060 of record PVIJ01011178.1, on the reverse strand, counting down.
AAATGAGGTAAAATATTAGAACAGGCATTGTATCAAAGAAAACACGGAGATAGTAAATTAAACCAGGAAATTTGTTCCATCAATTGTGCTTAGGGAGTGAATAATAAATCAAAATACATATCTACATATCAACAACCCCAATAGACTGCAAAACAAACAAACAAACAAAAAAGATGAAAACTCTAGCTAGCCTCTGATAATTCCTTAAGCAACTAGACACACAAACACAAGGTAGCAATGGGAATGGAGACTGCTCTGGAGAGGAGCTGGCAGTTCTTTGTGAAGTTAGTTATAACCTGCCATCCACATTTATCCAGCTCTCCCAATCCTGGTGTTTATCATACAAAAATGAAAACTTGTATTACATAAAAACCTATAAAATATTCAGGATGTTTATGTGTACAGTAGTGAAACCCTGGAAATGACCTTTGTGGCCTTTCTATGTACCCCATGTGGCCTCTCTCTTACCTGTGCAAATATGGCCTCTCTGTGCACCGGGTTGTGTGTGTGTGTGTATTTTGTGTAGGATTTGGGAAAGCCACTCCTGCATGACTGCCTAGAAAATGCCCCACAAGAGAGGCACCGGGGAGGCGTAGGTAGACCTTAAATGACTGTGAGGCTATGGTCTGAGGTGGTTTGGGTGTAGCTCATATAAAACATCAAGCACCTACACAGGAGTCCTCCTTGTACAAGTGGCCAATGACCCCCTACATTCCCATAAAAATTAATTTCCCTTTGTATCCCCTGGACCTGGTTACTGCTATTGTTACATAATAGGTCATGCTTGTTTATTACTGGTAATGAATAGCAGAGGGCTGCTCACTGAGCAGAGAGTCTTGTCTTGCAAACCTGCTCCACTTCTTACCCCTCGGGGATGCCCTGGTACACCAGGGGCATTACTGATTCAACAACTCTAATGCCATTCATGAAGGGTGTGGGTGAACAAACTCTGTGACATGATGGTTGTTTACTTCTTAGCAACACAAATGAAAACAATGGAGAAGCTACTGGCACATCACAACATGGTCACCTCCAAATGCTTCCTGCCAAGTGAAAAGCCAACCAGAGGCAAAGGACTTTAGAACCATATTCCCATGTAGTTAACGTTCTTGAAAAAGGAGAAGTGAATGTACACAGCCTGGTTGCCGGGTGATGGGGTTGATGGGATTTGTAAATGATAAAGATGTAAGAGGTGAGAATTCTGGAGAGGGCTGGGAAGGTCCTCTCTTTTCACTGTGTTTGTGGTTATGCAGCTGCATGAATTAGTCCAATTTCACAGACTTGCACTGAGGGAATACTTTCACTTTGTCTGTAATTTAATTTACTGTGTATATAAATTAAAGAATACATTTTAATATATCAAAGAGAAAAGTCACTGCTATGATGCTAGTGTGTCCCCTGGGAATTCCAAAGATGCGCTTGTTGCTCACTAAAAAATAATTTCAGTTAGATTCTAAATGGGTGGATGCTGCTCCCCTGAGGTTGATTTTGCTTGTGGTAGACATTCTTATGCATTTAGCAAGTACAGGCTACAGAGATCAACACAGAGACAATGAAAATATTACAATAATATATGATTTTTGTTATATCACATGTTATAACACGGATGGAACTACAGGGGATTATGCTAAGTCAGAAGAAGAAAGAAAACTCCATGGTGCTCATTATTTGTGGAAAATAGAAAAACAAAATAAAGTGTCAGACAAAAATAAGTCATGGAACTCTACTGTGGAATTGCGGCTATAAAATGGGGAGGGGAAGGGACACAATGGACAATGGGGGAGAACTACTGGTGCTTTGTGCTAAGGTGTGATGTGGTGTATATATTCTGAGGTGGGATCCTTTGCTCTCAGTCATATATGGTGCTGTAAACCATTGTAACTTCAATAAAAATAACAAAGAAATAAATACTTTTGGCCAATCTCTGTGAAATATAATTAAAAGAATAGTATGAAGTACTAATGTAAAGTTTTCTGAAATTACTTAGGTAAATATATTGCTATAATTTCATTTAATCAAGACAACTTTCTTAATAGATTCCATTTGGGTTTTGGTTGTCACATTGAATAGACCATGAATATTACTATTTTATTCATGTGGAAATTTATTCTTCAGGTTGAGAACACTGATGAGAGATCAATTTTGATAGGATATACCAAAGCAAATTATTTTTTAAACTAGTATAAAAAATTCTGTAAGCATATTACTAACTGGAAGCAACTAGCCTTGCTGAAGAATTGCTGTCTAGAGTTATATTTCTTTGATAGCTGTGACAATAAAAATAACCTTTGTTCATCAACGAATCACACTATTTAATAAGGAACAATTTTCTCAATGCTGCAATCACATCCTTATTCCACAGACTGTATATCAAGGGATTTAACATCGGAGTCACTATAGTGTAGAAGACAGAGAGCAGTTTGTCAGTCCCTGCAGAATGATTTGATTTGGACATTAAATAGGTGGTACAAGCAGACCCAAAGAAGAAAATCACAACAATGGGATGAGAAGAGCAGGTGGAGAAGGCTTTGAACCTGCTGGTAGCCGAGGGCAATTTCAGAATGCTAGAAATGATTTTGACATAAGAACTAAGTATGAACATAAAGGGGATTGTGGCAAACAGCAGAGCAACTAAGTAGACACACAGCTCATTAATTGAAGTGTTCCCGCAGGCCACCTTGATCAGTGGGGGGAGGTCACAGAAGAAGTGGTTGATTTGGTTGGAATTACAGAAACGCAGAGAAAAAATCTGACATGTTTGTCCGATCTGGACGGGGATTCTGATGACCCAGGCACCAACAGCCAGCTGGACACAGATTTTGTGGTGCATGACCAACGGGTAGTGCAGAGGGTTGCAGAGGTTGTATTGGAGACACCAATCTTACAGCTCTTTGTGAGCTATTGATAAGAACTAATAGCCAATGGCAATCTGAGCCACTTGGCTGAGGACAACAGTGCCCCTTGCAGGCACTGGAGACAGGTTCAGTGGCTGGATCTCTGGGAAGGTCTACAGAGGTCTGGAGGTTTTGGAGGTCTGCAGGTCTATGGAAACCTTGGAGTCTGTGGAGATCTACTGTATACCCTGGACGTTATCTGCCGAATCCACCTTCTCTCTTGGGAGACTGGCTGCTGAGTGAGTGAAGCTGACTCCTGCCTTGCCTTCCATCCTCTTCATGGTGCCATTAAGTAGCAATTTTCTACCCACATAATGAGCTCAAGCCCTGGACTGACATCTGAAAAGTCCAAACCTGATTGATCCATTTATAATCCTGCAGCAGATTTCGAGGGCTTGCGGAGAATTGCTCTACTACGAGAACAGGGCAGGTTATGGGCTAGTGAACTCCAAAGATCCATGGCTGGAGCTGGCCTCAGTCAGGCCGGAAGCACACTGCTCTCAGATACCCTCAGCAGGGCTGTGTTTAACAATTCAGGGAGCCCTGCAGCAGTGATGGAACACAGGTGCCAACAGCTATAAGACAGGCTGCCCCGGGAGTCAGGCATGTTGGTCCCAATATTGCTGCTGCTGCCACTTTCACAGTGCTCTGGCCTGCAACCTGCACACACAGAGGCTGAGGGGTTGGGAGCATGTCTGCAGGTGGTGAGCTGAGGGTGTGCACCTCAGTGCCCCAAAAGCCAGCATACTCTGTGGCCTCTGGTTCTGTGAGGATCCAATTTCAAATGTTACTTGTGTCGAAATATATATACATTTTCGGGCTTTCCCGGTGGCGCAGCGGTTAAGCCCTGCGCTGTGGAGCTGTTGGCAGCGGCGACGCGAGTTCAATGCCCGGCCAGGGAGAATCCCATATGGCGCGGCAGACCTCTCCTGCCTTGCCCGCTGCTCCCCTCAGCAGTGTACTTCTGATCTGCCTGTTCTGCTCCCCACTCTGTCTCTGGTGAACCCTCTTGCCGCCCCACAACTCTGGCCTGTACCCCAACTTGTATGTATAAATAAAAAATAAATCTTTAGAAAATATATATATATATACATTTTCAAAACTTAAGATTAAGAAATGTTGGGCCTCCCTGGTGGCGCAGCGGTTAAGCGCTGCGCTGTGGAGCTGTCGGCAGCGGCGATGCGAGTTCGACGCCCGGCCAGGGAGAATTCCGCATGGCGTGGCAGACCTCTTCTGCCTTGCCCACTGCTCCCCTTAGCAGTGTATTTCTGATCTGCCTGTTCTGCTACCCGCTCTGTCTCTGGTGAACCCTCTCGCCGCCCCACACCTCTGGCCTGTACCCCAGCTTGTATGTATAAATAAAAAATAAATCTTTGAAAAAAAAAAAAAAGATTAAGAAATGCAGGTAAAAAACGTAAATAATTTGAACACATAATGCATCACAGAAAATATGAAAGTGTTAAATTAAGCCTGAGAAATTGCTTTATCAATTGTATTTAGGGGAATGAAAAATAAAACAAAATATATCTCTCTATATTGATAAATATCTAATAAAATGCAAAAAAAAAGACAAAAAAAGATAAAACCATAGCCAGACACTGATAATTCCTCAAGCTGGGAGGCTTGAGATCAACTAGATTCACAGATATGTGGTAGGAAGGAGAGATGGGAGACCACTCTGGAGAGGAGCTGGCAGTTCTTTGTGAAGTTAGTTATAAACTTGCCATTCACATTTATTCAGCTGTACTGCTCCTGGTATTTATCATACATAAATGAAAACTGAAAGGGATTTTTCTAAGCAAAGTGAGCTAGAAGAAAAAAAAAAATAGTGGAAGGTCTCACTTATAGGTGGAATCTAGAGAAAGCAAAGGAACAGAGAAAGACAAATTGTAAGTAAGACTGACGCTTGAAAGCAGAACTTAGATCTGAGCCAGGAGGAGAGGAGGGGGCTGGGGAGAGTAGAGACCAGCAAGGGAGGGAGCACCATGGAGTGTGGTAGAGGACTGTAGTGGGAAAAATATGGTGACCACAACTGAGCCGAGAAATCTTATGTTGTGAAAAGATAAACAGGGATGTTTAATAAATAAATTAAAATCAATGAAAAAAAAGAATGAATATTTGTATTTGCAAAAACCTATAAACAAATATTCAAGAAGTTCATGTGTACAATAGGGAAACACTGGAAAGAACTTGAATGCCCTTCAGGCTGGGAGTGAGTGAACAAACTCTGAGACATGATGATTGTTCACTTCTCAGCAACAAGAATGAAGAGAAGGTACTGGCACATCGCAACTTGGTTATCTCCAAATGCTTCCCGCCCAGTGAAAAGCCAACCCGAGCTGAAAGATTTAGAATTATATTTCCATTTGGATAACATGCTGGAAAAGGAAGAAGTCAATGTGTCCAGTCTGTACCCTGATGAGGGGGTTGATGGGAGTTGTAAACCATAGAGTAAACAGGTGAGAATTTTGGAGAAGGTTGGGAAGGTCCTGTCTCTTCACTATATTTGTGGTTATGTATGGATTTATCCAGTTTCGTAGACTTGCACCAAAAGAGTATTTTTTTACTTTGTGCGTAACGTTAACTTATTGGGTATGAATTAAGGAATAGATTTTAACATACTATCAAAGAACATGATTCCATGTGTGTCCTTACCCTCATCCAATTAAAGAAAACACATTTTATCCTCTGGGAACTTCACTTCAAAGATCAACCTGCTTACTTAAAAATAATTTCAATTAGATTTAAAAAAATGGGCCTATGTTGCTCCCCAGACGTCAATTTTGTTTGTGGAGGACATTCTTAGGTATTTGAAAAATACAGACTGTAGAGGGAACATAGAGACAATGAAAATGATGAAACAAAATACATGTATTTTGCTGTGCTTTTGTTATTTGAAAACAATATATAATAAAGAAAATGTCAAATAGCTTTTCAGATTGTGGAGAAAAAGGAGCTCCAAACACTTTGATGGGAATACTGATACATACATCAATTATGGAAAACAGAATAGAAGTTTTTGGAAATTATTAAGGCTAGGTCTACCATATCATCCAGGAATTACCCTCTTAGGCATAAACTGAAAAATGTAAGAACACTGACTTGAAGAGAAATATTCACCCTTACTTTCACTGCAGCATATTTACAATAGCCACACTATGAAAGTCAAGGGCATTAGGAAGATGCAGTATATGCACACTGGGACTACTACTCCACTAGAAAAATAGATGAACTATTGCCATTTTTCGACAACATGGATGGAGCTGGAGGGGAGGAGCCTAAGGGACATAAGTCAGAAGGAGAAATAATACCACATGGTGTTCACTTATATGTCACATATAGAAAAACAAAATAAAGGGTCAGACAAAAACAAACCAGTTAAAAACCATAGAAAGCTGCCTGTGCATTTGAAGCTGTAAGACCAGGAGGAGAAAGGTGAAGAATAAAGTAGAGAAGGGGCTCAACATACTCTGGTGTTGCCCTGGGGGTGTTCTGGTGGTGGGTGAGTGGGGTGACATACATCTGGGAGGTGTGTTCCTATGTCTCTGACTCACATAGTAATTCATGGTATTATAAATCAGTGTTGCCTCAAGAAAAATAAATAAGCGAATAAATTACTTTTGGCCAATCTTTGTGAAATAGAATTTAAAAAAAATATTAGGAACCAATAGTGTAAAGTATGATGAAACTACTTAGGTAAATAATTATCTTTGATTTCATTTTATTCAGATCAAAAGTCTTAGTAAATTTAATTGAGTGTTTAGTTGTTCACTTGGATATATGATAGGTACTACTATTTTATTCATGCAAAACTTTATTCTTCAGGCATGGAACAGTGAAGATAGATAAATTTGTGTAGTATATACACAGGTACAATATATTTTAAGTTAGTATTAAAAGTATATTTATTTCAAAATCTAGCAATGATTACCTTCTTAAATTGTGGGTGTCCATATTTATAATATTTCTCTAATAGCTGTGGTAACCAGAAAAACATTTGCTCTTAAAATCATCACACTGTTTTTTTAAGGAACAAATTTTTCAGTGCTGCAATCACATCCTTATTGCGAAGACTGTATATCAAGGGATTAAACATCGGCGTCACTATGGTGTAGAAGAGAGAGAGCAGTTTGTCAGTCCCTGCAGAATGATTGGACTTTGGCCTCAAGTAAGTTATCGTGGCAGATCCAAAGAATAAAAGCACAACTATGAGATGGGAAGAACAGGTGGAGAAGGCTTTGGCCCGCCCAGTGGCTGTTGGCAACCTCAGAATGGTGGAAATAATTTTGCCATAAGAGATGAGGATCAAAATAAAGGGGATCCCAACAAACAGCAGAGCTACTGCATAAACAGACAGCTCATGTGCTAACGTGTCCCCACAGGCCAGCTTGAGAATGGGAGGGATGTCACAGAAGAAGTGGTTGATTTGGTTAGAATTACAGAAATGCAGAGAGAAAATCTGACATGTTTGTCCGATCTGGACAGGAATTCCAATGACCCAGGCGCCAACAGCCAGCTGGACACAGAACTTGTGGTGCATGACCAGCGGGTAGTGCAGAGGGTTGCAGATGGCCACGTAGCGGTCATAAGCCATCACCGCCAGCAGGAAGCACTCGGTGGCTCCGAAAATAAGGAAGAAGCACAGTTGGGTGGCACATCCCAGTCTAGAAATAGTTCTGTCCTGAGTCCACAGGTTCTTCAGAATCCTAGGAAGGGTGACTGACACGTAACAGACTTCCAAGGAGGAAAAGTTGGCCAGGAAAAAATACATGGGTTTCTGCAGGGCAGTGTCAAGCCTGGTTACTATGATGATGAGGCTATTTCCTATTAAGATAATCATGTAAACAATGAAGAACAGTGAAAATAAAAAACCTTGGAAGTTTGGAAGGTCAGAAAATCCCAGAAGTACAAATTGTATCACTGTGGAAACATTGTCTTCTGCTTTCATCTCTTCATATTGCATCTGTAGGAATAATTTAATTCGAGGCAACAGTTAATTCACTTTCCTTTGGTTTAATTTCTTATTATAAACTGGGAATGATATGACTCCAATTTGCTGTAAAAATATAGAAAATCTCTAAAATTATGGTAAAGTTTATAATTCATTATTATTATTTATTAGTAAATGTGTGTGTTAATTTTTTGCTATGGGTTAGCATATTTTTTGCTTATTCATGTAATGTTATTTTAATTTTTCTATTCTTAGAACATCCAAAATGCAAAATTTGAATTTATGTACAACTGCATCTGATTCCTCTCTTTATTTGACACGATTTCCTTCCTCACCTCTGATTTTATTATCTCAAAATCAACTTAATTGTAAAAGTTAGTAATTTATTAATCATTTTAAATAGTTTTGGACATGTGTGTTGCTAATTTTTGAAAGTGATGATTTTCCTGTTGTATTTTCAAAGTCTTGTTAACATTGCTTCTATACGTCAGACTATTTTACTAATTGTTGAATGACTACCAAATAGCATAGGATTCACTGTAGTCTTTAAATCTGTGTATTTGAATGTGAGGTCTACAAAAGCTGTGGTCATAATTTAATTCAGATATTGGACCATGGATAAAAGGAAATTTGCGATGTATTGTCTTTCCAAGAGCACTCATTAGTGAAGATGCTGATTCATGTAACATTTATGGTCGAGGAGGCAAGTCTTGCTACTCTGAGCTCCCCACATGCTTAATGGATGAAAGAGACATCAGCAACAATTTTTGAGCTCTTCCAAAGTTATCCACATCCTCACCTGTTTTTCCTATTGTACATATCTCATTTACTCTACCCTGCCATTTCTTTGTACCTGTATGTTTACTCAGGTGAGTATATACTTGTTCGATCACCTTCCCTTTTTAAATAAGTACAAATGACTTAAAATAATTGTTTCTCTGGAATAGTACACAAGATGTAAACATGGTTTCTTACCCAAAATGAAGCCTTTCCCTCTTTCTTCCTCTTTCCCTCTTTCTTCCTTGCTTGCTCTCCCTCTTTTCCTCCCTTCCTCCCTCTCTCTCTCCCCCTTTCTCTTGCCTTACCTCCTTCCTTCTCTCACTCTCTTTCTCTCACTCCCTTCCTCCCCACCCCCAAGAATGACGTATCTCATTCATCCTTGCATAAATAACATATTACTTCCTTTTTTTTCCAGTTTGTGCTAAATTATGTTTGTATTATGTGTTAACTAATTTCAACACCAATAAAGATTAACCACAAAGAAGAAACATTTTGTCCATAGTCTAAGATGTTATGTATGGACAAAGATCAAGATTTCGACTACAAAAAATTAGAAACAAAGGGTGCAGTGGCAATCCTTTCAAGACTTATCTTGAGGATATTCTGTGAATGACAAAAGGATAATTAAATAATAATTTAATTTACTATCTAAAATATCCTGACTACATAAAGGTACTTCAGAGCTCTCCTATAATGATGAAATGATCTTAATGAAAATTTGATTGTAAGAAAGGCAAAAATGTTATACCTTAGAATCTAAGATGGTGAGAATATAGGGGCTATCAAGGAAGATCACTAAGATATGATTTAATGTGTATAAACTTAGAAAACCAACCACCTTCTTCAATACACCTTCCCATACACCTTTAGTCATAGTTTATTCTCTATTTAATTCAGTGTAGAGTCTCATACTTGGACAGTGATTGAAATTATTCATTGGATAAGTCGCTCAATCTTTCTGAACTAAGCTTTGTCATTTTCTCACCTCTTCTCTACATTATTCCCAACCATTCTAGTGGGGAAGTACTAGAATAGTACGAAGGTCCAGAAAAATTATAAGAGAAAGTTACCAAAACAGAACTTACAATAAAAAATATGTAAATATTTCTACATATACTAAAATCATTTTCCCCTTATTGTTTTATTTGTAAAATATAACAATAATTTTTTGAATATTCAATGGAAATCTCAAACCCATTTGTGAAGTAAGGAATGATAACATTACCTAAATCCTTAAAAAACATGTGTTTACTTTCTAAACAAAATGTCACTAATAAAAGCTTCCTCAACTCTTGCAACACAACTACTCTGTTTTTCTGACTTATGGAAACTTTAGATCCTTCCATTTATCCAACTCTGAAAGAAAGCCCCTACATAATTCAGATAAATGCAGCTGTTGCTTTGGCTTTAATCAAACATCTCCTGTTTATTTTTCTGGATTTCCACAGAAATGATTATTTTATTTGATGTTGAGATTGAGATTGTGATATTAATTATTCAAACTGTTATTCCAGCATAGAAGCTTATCTCTTTACAAGGAATCCCTTTGATTATAGCAGGATGCAAATCCATTTCAATAAAGTCCATTCACTATCCTCTCCATTATACATACTCAGATTTTTATGAGATGTGATCCACAGATTTAGTACATGCAAAACACTAAATACATGCTTTTTATAAATCAATCACTCAATAAATGCTATCACCTAAGGTAATGATGATGATTATTCTCCTACTGGTAAATATTATACAACATTTGCATTTTTTTATAGGGTAAGGGGATTCAGAAAAATACAAAAGCTATTTGAAATTTAGAAATTAATGAAATTTAGAAATTATGTTTTAAAAATTAAACAACAACAGCAAAGGCAGAAAATTGTTCCTTTTTAAATTCTGTGATCAGTATTCTATGTTGGTGCTAAATAAGTATAGAAATAGGTAAAATAAATTTCATATTAACAAATATATTTTCATACTTACCTGTTTGGATGGAAGCTAAAAGTTTTGCTTACCTTTACTGATTGATTTAAAGTACACAAAATGATAAAAAAGTGTTTTTTTTTAAAGGCAGGCAAATTTCTTTTATTAAAATGGAGGGTAACCATCTACAGACAGATGTTCTTCTGTAAAAACAAACCCTGCTCTATAAGTAGCATACATTCTTTGCCCATGAGACTAGCTCCTTTCCCATGTCACTTTTTTTTAAAGATTTATTTATTTATGCATACAAGCTGGGGTAGAGGCCAGAGGCGTGGGGTTCTGAGAGGGTTCACCAGAGACAGAGTGGGGAGCAGCACAGGCAGATTGACAGAAGTACACTGCTGAGGGGAGCAGCGGGCGAGGCAGGAGAGGTCTGCAGTGCCATGTGGGAATTTCCCAGGCCGGGCATTGAACTGGTGTCGCCACTGCCGACAACTCCACAGCGCAGCACTTAACTGCTGCACCACCAGGGAGGCCCTCCCATGTCACTTTTTAATTGAACAGTCATTCTACCTGTCACTCAAGACGTATGTCACAGCGCAAAGCATATCTGGACATAATAATCCTTTTCATTTCTTTCTTTCTTTCTTTCTTTCTTTCTTTCTTTCTTTCTTTCTTTCTTTCTTTCTTTCTTTCTTTTTATTTATTTCTTTCATTTGCAGAAAGAGAGGAGAGATTGTGCACACACATATTGCAAGAAATTGGCCCAAAAATCTCTCAAATTGGGAAAAGACACCAATGTAAAGATTTTGAGAACTCCATAGAACCATAACTGTTAATTTTTAAATTTTTTGATCAAAAGAAATTAGGCACAGGAAATTTTATTTTCCCACCACCAAGCCACCCATGCCCATACCCCCTCTTCCCTTAAAATCTCAACCTATCTTATTTTTTGGTGATAATTAAGCAATAAAATCTTCAAAAATCAGAAATTCATGATAACTTATTACTTATAAAGTAAGATGGTTTAAAAACAGTGCCAATGTGCAGCGTTTAAAATTAGAGAGAAGCTTATTTTCCTATGATAAAAATTCAGAGTATTAGTCTAGGACTGTTGAGAAAGTTATGCCATCTTCAGTATGATTTTTATGTGCTTACTTGGGTGTCAGCCATTAATGGCATTTCCTGTACTATTGATAGGGAGGGGATTATCGAGGAAAACTCACTCATTCCTATTTAGATGGTTGATCAGGAATCAGTGCTGCATTTCCAGGGACAATTATTCACATACAAAGCAGAGAGAGGCTGGTAAATATTGCACAATAGCTTGAGGTTATACTGCTAAGATTCTCTATTTCTGTCACAAATTGTCCTCAATTGTGATAACATACTTTCAGTTAGGTACTGCTTTAAGTTAACAACAAAGGGTGCCTTCAGTTTAGCGGGGTTTTTTTTTAGTGTAAACATCTGCAAAAATACAGTACATAAACACACACACACGCACACACACACACAAACACATTCACCAAATACTATGAAGGCTAATGTTAGCACTAAATAATGGAAACAAGAAAAGGCTTGTATTTGTATATAGATTAGTGAACAGATTTAAGAAAGATCATTTCCATGCATTCAAACTCTCACTATTTAAGGGTTATATATTTATTTACCTATTTAGAATTGTGTCATTTTGTGATTTTATTTTATTGAAGCCATCGTTATTATAACATAATCTCATTGGCTTAAATTCTAGTACTGAGTAATGGTAGTGATGATTTTTCAGTGATTATTTGACTTCTGTATCTCTCTTTTGGGAAAACCCATATTCAAGTCCTGAGCGCATTTGCTAGTTCAGTTGATTTTTGTTTTTCTCACTGGAGTTTTGGGAGTTCTGTGTATATTCCTCACACCTTTCCATTTTTAAAGACCAGATGTTCCTGGTTGTTGTACAAAACTCCTTGAGTGGCAGGAAGGATGATTCTGTTCAATTAGAAAGTGGCACAGGAAAAAAGATGATCCCAAGGGTAAAGAACATTTCCTAACTTAAAAAGCACGGGAGAGTGCGATTTCTAATGACATTAGAGCTTATGTTAGATGGTTAACCTCTATATTAGTGAGAGTAAAGTACCTGCCTTTGGGTTAAAAAAGCATTTCTTTATCATTCTATGTCTTTTAATAAAATTATAAAGGTAAGGTTTCAATTATAAAGTTTTGTCCAAATGAGATTTCCTTTTGTGTATACTAGTTTCTTTTAGATCAAAGAACAATCATTGACGTGAGTGTTTAAAAAATTGTTTTGCAGTTAAAGTTGATATTTAATGTCAAATGCATTTCTTCAGGTAGCATTTATACGTTTGTGACTTAAGTTATCATATATGTAAAACATGTAGTGAGAAAACGCAAAGTTATTTGGAATATAATGGACCAATAAATCAAAGATTACTTCCATTATCATCATCATCATCAGAATGATTATTTTCATCTCAGATATGGACATCTATTAAGTGATCACTATCTGTTAGGCATGTATTTAGCATTTTGTATGTGTTAAATTCAGAGATCATATCTTGTAAAAAATTCATATATAACAAATGAGGCTGGTAGTAATAGATTTTATTGAAGTGGATTTATTTTACTAGCTTACCCTACTAATAATAAAATAATTATTTTTTCAGGGTTAAATTCCATATTAAATGAATCTGAAAATACTAAAGAGGTAATAGTTTTCATTTTTTCTTCAGTGATTTAATGGGAAAAGCTATCTGAATTGCATTTGCCAATTTCTGATTTTTATTTCTATCTTCAGGTTGATTTAATAAAATTCCTCTGAATATGAACATTATAAACACTGAATTAATAAAGTTGGTTTAATTAATACCACATTCTCCATATCAAAGAAAGTCATTATTTCTACCAGAAGACCAGAAAAATAAACAAGAAATATTTGACTAAAAACACAAGTGAGTACATTTAGATAAATTATGTAGTTTTTTTTATTAGAGTTTTATAAATAGAGGCACCTATAGTTACCGTAAGTTAGAAAAAACTTCAGCTATATTGGAAGATTGGAAAAAAATTTTTCTTGGGTAGATATTTTGTTTAGTAGAGAAATGATTTGGTAACTATAAGTTTCTTATTTTCCAAATGGTTTAAAAGAAAGCATCCTTTTTTTAGTTTATGAAAAGGGTGTTCCATTTTACAAATAAAATGTGGAGGAAAAATTGATTTCAGGAGATGTAGACATATTTTTAAGCAAATTATTTTGCTACTGTTTTCCAGCACTGTTGTTGCAGTTTGCCCTTCAAATGTACTTCTCCACTTGAAAAGAAGGGAATGATGTACCAAAAGGAGGAAGAATGAGGACTGCCATGTGCAGAGAGCTAATCCAATAAAGAGAATAGAAGATGGCAGTTTCAGAGGGCTATGGTTAACAACTCAAATGAGGGCAGAAGGTACAGGAAAGTCTAGAAAAATGCAGTGGTTTATTCAACAATTTTAATCACAATCTAATTAATAGAACTTATTGAATTGAATAAATAAAGTATATTAAAAGATGTGCAGGATGGTATAGTGAAAAAATGGCATGTTTTTAGAGTACTATACATATGCAATCACCTTAATAATGTAACCTATCACCACTATTTCCAGACCAGCTTAGAGAATCTGTTATGGAATTTTTATAGTCCCTAGAGTAAAATTTTTTTATTAGGAGAATTGTTTAATTATGGGACAAGTTTGAAATAATGCTAGTAATTTGTTATGTAGTTGGAATATTGTAGATGGCAAAAGGAATTATTCAATAATTCTTTCTCAGTCACAGAAAATCCTTAAGACCCCCAAATTTTTACAGACTGTTGATCCTATTCCATTTGTGTCTAAATTTTTATTGCTGAAATCTTTACCACTGTCCAAATTTAGCCCTTAGAATTTAGGCACCTATGTATCTCCTTTGCAGTGAGTTAATCTTCATCAGCTTTCACATTAGTTAACACATAAATTGGGTGTGATCTAGTACATAATGAGGTAATGGAGAAACAGGCTATGTCTGAAAGAGTGAATGACAGTAGTGTAACTCCTACACACACACCCACACACCCCCGCGCGCGCACGTGCACACATGGACACATACACAGAAAGCCCAGTTGATCTACCCTGGGAGGGAGAGGGAGGGAAGTTGGGCATTTTGGTGGGAATCTGTGCTTGCACATTCGGTACTGTTCCAAGGAACAATCAATTTGAAACTTAGCAGGAAATTTGGATAGTCACACACCAACACATAACCATGCATGAACACACACGCACACACACACACACACACACAGATAATGAATTTGGCAGAATAGTAGCAATAAGTGATGTTGTGGATAACTTAGGAAATCTCAAATATGAATTTTTGCTACTATCTCATATGAAATATTTGTGAGGGACACACAATCTAGTTAGAAATATTTCTTGAACATAAATGTGAAATGAACCTGTCTCTCAGTGTTGCATATTCTTATACAAGAAATCTAATTTATAGAACTTTCTTTTACTCTCTACTGCAAAACCAGAATGAAACTGATGACTGCCGCCCACATAGACCAATCACTGGTATACACAGATTAAATATTAAATTATATCCCATAATATATAGTGGTTACTAATCAAATTTTTTATAGTAGTCTAAAGTTGTACATTGTCAAAGATAAACAGGAAGGCCACATGAAGGTGGTCAATTTAAAAATCAATTGTTTGCATCCCTAAAATTATTTTAATTTATAAATTATATCCTTTTGTAATGAAATTATTTTGAATTGCTAATAATAGACAACAAATTGAGGATGGAGGAAAACATGCCAATGAAGAGAATGGAACATTAGTGCGATAGAACAAAAATCATATTTTGCATTTTTGAATTCATATGAATAGCAAAATTATAATCACATTATCTTCAGAAACAAAGAAATAGGATCCTGGTGCAGAAAAATAGATAAGGGGATACTTCATTGAAAGATACTTTTAATGATAATGACATATTTTAATATGTGGTATTTTATTATAAGGAACTGGAAATTTGGAAGGGGTAACATTCATAGTTTTAAAATAAGAAAACAAAGCTGGGAAAGTGAACTAACATGTTCTTCTGATTAAATCATCCATACAGATGAAATATAACGAGATCAGAACAGAAATCAATGTTTCCATGGTGACTCAGTTTGTACTCTTGGGGTTTTCTGACCTTCCAAACGTCCAAGGGTTATTATTTGCCCTGTTCTTCATTGTTTACATGATCATCTTAATAGGAAATAGCCTCATCATCACAGTAACCAGGCTTGACACTGCACTGCAGAAACCCATGTATTTTTTCCTGGCAAATTTTTCCTCATTGGAAATCTGCTTTGTGTCTGTCACTGTCCCTAGGATTCTTAAGAACCTGTGGACTCAGGATAGAACCATTTCTAGACTGGGATGTGCCACACAAAATTGTTTCTTCATTACTCTGGGAGCCTCTGAGTGCTTCCTGCTGGCCGTGATGGCCTATGACCGCTACGTGGCCATCTGCAACCCTCTGCACTACCCGCTGGTCATGAACTACAAGTTCTGTGTCCAGCTGGCTGTTGGCGCCTGGGTCACTGGAATCCCACTCCAGGTTGGACAAACAAGCCTGATATTCTCTCTCCACTTCTGTAATTCCAACCAAATCAACCACTTCTTCTGTGACATCCCCCCCTTGATCAAGCTGGCCTGCGGGGACACCTCGGCACCCGAGAAGGCCCTCTTTGCAGCATCGACTGTGTTTGTGGCCATCCCTTTTACGCTGATCCTCATCTCATATGGCAAAATCATTTCCACCATTCTGAGGTTGCCAACAGCCACTGGGCGGGCCAAAGCCTTCTCCACCTGCTCTTCCCATCTCATAGTTGTGCTTTTATTCTTTGGGTCTGGTTGCATCACCTACTTCAAGCCCAAATCCAGTAATTCTGCAGGAACTGACAAACTGCTCTCTCTTTTCTACACTGTGGTGACGCCGATGTTTAATCCCTTGATATACAGTCTTCGGAACAAGGATGTGATTGCAGCACTGAGAAAAGTGTTCCTTAAAAGATAGTGTAATGAGTCTAAGTGTAATATTTTAACTACTTGCCAAACATTTACCCCATAGTCATTTAAAATCTCTACATTTCCCCTTTAAGAAGTTAATCCCTTCTAGTTTGTAATATACTTTCAGATATTTGGATGCTCCCCTAATGTTTAGCATATCTGTTACATCATTTAATCTGACTTCAATATTCTTTGTACAAAACAGTAATCTTTCTACATAACTCCAATAGTAATGCACATAAGAGTCCCTCTGAAACTGAAAACAAGTAAATCTGTTAAGACATTTGACTCACATATAGTGAGAGTACACAAGATTATTTGCCTAAATAATTTTAAAAACTTTTCACTAGAAATGTTTAGCATTTACTATATAGCACAGAGACATAATGATAATTTACTATAGCACAGAGACATAATGATGGTGGTTTGATTATGAATATTAGTTGAGGGAATGAGTGAATATAAAAATGACTATTATTATCACCTATTAAAGATCCTGGCAAAATTTAGAGGTTTTAGAGCAGCCTTACACTCTGGAGACATACAAGTTTAATATGCTACACACTGATGTGAAATGACACCAATTATAATACCAAAAGAAAGTTTACCTGGATTTATTTCTCTACCTACTCTATGTCAGCCAGTGCACAAGATAAAATAGGACACTTTTACCTATTCAATGAATCCATTCAAACATGCAATGATTTCCCATATTTCTATATTCAACGGAAAAATTATGGCATTAAATTAAATTTCTTTCAATTAGTTCATTTTTTTAAGATTTATTTATTTATACAAGCTGGGGTATAGGCTAGAGGTGTGGGGCAGTGAGAGTGTTCACCAGAGACAGAGTGGGGAGCAGAACATGCAGCTCAGAAATACACTGCTGAGGGGAGCAGCCGACGAGGCAGGAGAGGTCTGCTGCGCCATGTGGGATTCTCCCAGGCTGGGGGTCGAAATTGCATTGCGAGCTGCCGACAGCTCCACAGCACAGCGCTCAACCGCTGCGCCACCATGGAGGCCCCAGTTCATTTTTTAAACTGCACTCCTTATAGCTATTCTTATAGCACCTCTTATTTTTAATAGAAAGCGTCTGTGGTGAGAGTGGATTTAGACTTTTAGCAATGAGATTAATGTAGTAGATACACATATTGAGTCTCAACAATGAACACCTGAAACTTACTGTAATGTTATAACACAATGTTACTTCAAAAAATAATAAAGTATAAAATTAAAGAAAATATCTGTGAACTTAAAAGAGAAGGAATTATTAGAAGTTATCTTCAGGGTTACCCAAAGCCCACACTGTTGCATTTATACGGATGTACATGACCCTCCATGTCTTTAGTTCCTACTAAAGTGTCCAATAGCATTAATCTTTGAATTGACATTATCAAGGAAAGTTTGTATCTGTCCACAGAACCATTACTGACTGTCCTTCCTCCCAATTCTTTAAGAATTCCAGCTTCTTAAATTAATAATTTATATGAAGAGATTACTTAGTACATCTAAAAACTTTTGTTAGCAATTCTTTTGGCAAATTTGCCCCTCTGTAGTTTTATTTATAATTTTGTCAATGTGTTTAAAAAAATGTTGGCTCCTGTTCTATCCTATATGTTACTTCATCAAACCATTTAAATCCTTAAGATTCTACAAAAGAATTGTTAGAAGTAATAAATGAATACAGTAATGTTTCAAATTACAAATCAATATGCAAAAATCTGTTGCATTTCTGCATACAATGAACTAGAGAGATAATAACAACATCAAAAAGAATAAAATACCTGTGAATAAATCTAACCAAGGTCATGATGGACTTGTACACTGAAAAGTAAAGAACATTGATGAGAGATATTAAAGGGGTATACAGATATCAAATAATTATATGACAGATGTTCATCATCATAAATCATGTTATAATGCAAATGAAAATAAAATGAGATTATGTCATACATGTCTTTTATTTACTAGAATTAAAGCAAAATAAGAAAGCTCAACATTGATGAATACATTTAAAATTCTTTCTACAAGGTGATAAATTCAAGGCAAGGCCATAATGCTTCTAATATCTGCTTTACCATTTTTTATTCATTCATCTTTATGCAGGTATAAATCTATTCTTGATTTTTTAGAGGTAAAATTCTCCTCCATAGTAATTTGTGAGTGTATACGTATGTGTGCTTTAAGTTAATTTTACAAAAACTTTTTCTGATTTGTAATCACTGTATTGAGAGGAGCCGCAATTAACCTGAGAAATTCCAAGCAGTAGCTACTGAGAATTTTAGGTTTTGACAATTGACGGTAATTAATGGAACAAATAGCAAGTTTCAGCAGGTCACATGGCGTTACAGCTACAAATGTAATCCAGACTCTTTTAGTTTTTGTAACTAAATTTGATATGACAGATTGTGCCGGAAATCTTGCATAATGTTTCCAGTTTTTCCACCTAGAAAGAAATGAGTGTTCCCCTTTAGCAATCTTCCCCCCATTTATGTATTCTTGGAATGATGAGGTCTACCTGCCTTATATGGATGTAGAAATGGAAGAAGCATGTTGAGGATGACATAACTACCCGAGAGATTTAGACTAATTACTTCTGAATTTTTTTTAACAGAGAGATAAGCATCTCTAATTTAAGACACTATATCTCAGCATCTTTTTTGGAACATCTTAATTTACTAATAAGTAATATGTAATTATAAATTTATGACTTCTCAATGTTTAGATTTCTTAAAATATAACAAAAAACAAGTGAAGATGAGAATTTAGAAAGTAATATGGCAAATTATTTCTTGATTGTATCAAACTCCTTGAGTGGCAGGTTTCGTGGCAGGTTTAGTTCAATTAGAAAGTAACCTGGGAAAGGAGCTGATCCCCAGAGTACAGACTATATCCTACTTAAAGAACTCTATTCTTTGTGATAATAAACTTATTTTAGGAGATGTTTAACCTGTTTCACATAAAAGTAATTTGCATGACCTTCAAAAAAATCCTTCCTTCTCATCTTCCTCTGTCTTTCAAATCAATCATAAAGCTACACTGATATTTAACTTCAATCCTAACAGGTAAGAAGCCATTCTTTGTCCCTAATACCAAATTTATATATTTCTGATTTTTATAACATCCGCAAAGAACACTAATTTACAGAAAATGTGAAGAGGAATCCTTTGTTATTTTTTTCGTAGGGGGGGCGTAATTTCAGGATATAATTCAGATAGCTTCCGTGCTTTTCCAATTCCCATTACAATAACGTGGAAGGAGAAAATACAAAAGTGCCATGTAATACAGTGGGTCAATATATCAAAGATTACTATCATAATATCATCACTATAATCTTAAGTGTTGGCACTTAGTTGGTGAAACCATGTATTAAGTGTGTATATGCATACTTAATGCATTTAAGTATATTCCATGCATTAAGCTAGGGCTCTAGAGCTTATAAAAATCTAATTGTATGTAAGTAAGGAGTAGGATGGTGATGGGATTTTTTTAAATGGTTGCATCTTACTGGTGTCAAAGGTAATCTCTCAAGATTTCAGTTATGATAAATATATCTGAAAATACTAAAGAGTTATTGGCTTATTTTCAAATTTGTCTCCACACTCTCATAGAAGAAAAAGTCTTTTGAATTGCATTCACCAATGTGTGGATTTTATTTCCAATTTTCAGGTCTATTTTTATAAACTTTCTCTGAAGAAATACATTGCAGTGGTAGATTGTGTAATTCATTTCCAACTCAAAGAAAATAATTATTTCAGTGGGAAATTCAGTAACTAAAACATGGAGTTTTAGAATAAATAAAGTGTCTATGTTGGACTGAATCACATAGTGGGTTTTCTTTGTGAGTTGTACAGATAGAGGAGCTTAAGTGTTTCCAGAAGTTAGAGAAATCAACTGCTATATTACAAGATTTTGGGGAACTCTTCCTTAGTGAGATTGTGTTTATAAAATAAGTACAATCTAGGTAGAATTTGAATACTTATAAAACATCTTTCAATTGGATTTGTATTCATTTAAATATTCTTAATTGGTATTCCATTTGACAAATAAAAAGTTGAAGGCAAAATGAAAAGGATTTTTGTTGATGTAGAACACTATGGTCTTGATTGTATGTTGCATGTTACTTTGTCATGTTAATTTTTTTGCCAGCTTGGTTTCAGTTTGCTCTTGAAAAATGTTTCTCCACTTAAACAGTAGGGAAGGATGTAGAGAGGTGATGGAAGAATGAGAGAGGGCTTACAAAACAACGGACCCAACAAAGAGGAAAAAAGAGCTTGGCATTTTCTGGGGACAATGGTTAGTTCTTCAAATGTGGGTACATGATGGAAGTTGTTTCAATTTGTTCCACAAACAATTTTAGTTATTTATCAAGTATTTGACTCTGCATTGAATTAAAAAGGTAAATAAAGCATGATTAAAGGTTTTTAGGATGGTGTATTGGTGTAAGGCATGCTTATATAGGCTCACACACATGAA
This sequence comes from Scalopus aquaticus, assembly GCA_004024925.1. Classification (NCBI taxonomy): domain Eukaryota; kingdom Metazoa; phylum Chordata; class Mammalia; order Eulipotyphla; family Talpidae; genus Scalopus; species Scalopus aquaticus. The sequence continues at coordinate 19,955 of PVIJ01011178.1, read as the reverse complement.
AACTTTTCTTCGTAAAGTCTTCTATAAGTCTCTTGATTCTAACTACCATGAAGACTCAATTATAGCATTTTCACATTTTATATACCCTACCAATTTTCAATGGAAGAATTATATAATTATAGGACAAGTTTGAAATGTCATTAGGACTTCAATATGTAGTATGAAATTTTATAGATGGGAGAAAGAGAAATGATTTCTAACTCTCCTTTGGGTATCTTCAGGATACCCAAGTTATGCATGGGCTGTTGCCATTGCATTTTTTTAGATGGGATCTTGAACACTGTCTACATTAAACATCTTTGTAATAGGATTACAGGCATTTTTCATCTTTGCAAAAGTTACTCTTCATGAGATTTCAAATTCACACATAATATTGGGGCAACATAGCATATACTGAACACAATGAAACACTGTGACAGTAAGTGAATATAGTATAATTCTGTGTGTATGTGTGGGAGGGAGAAGGAAAGGAGAGAGAGGGAGAGAAGACATGTGTGATGTAAATCAGAAGGAAGGAGGAGAGGAGAGGTGGTTACATCATTTTAGTAGGAACCCATGCTCATGCTTTGAGAACTATTTCAGAGAAACACCATTTGACTCACCTGAAATTTAATAGGAAAGATGGGCACTCAAGACACCCATGTGTTTGAACATAAACACACGCATGTGTGTGTAAGGAAAAGGCTGAATGAATAAATAAGGTTTGCAAGCAGTAATAATTAGATTCTGGAAAATTTCAGAGACCAGTTTTTGATGATGTATCTCTCACATGATAGGTATGTGGAAACTGCTCATTCTATATAGATCACTTTCTGATGTAAATTCCACATGAACTTGCCACTTACCTGTTGTGTATTCTTGGACAGGATCTCTGTCTTTTCTCCCGGCTGCAAAATCTGAATGAAAATCATGGCTGCAAATCTTACAGACCTTCCACTGAAACATACAGTTTTACAGATTGAATAACATCCCATAATATCAATATTTAATGCCCAACTCATTAATTCTCTTTTTTATTAAACTAGTTTTCAGACCAGGAATGTTAAAGTGAAATAAAACTTTGGTAATATCACAGAAAAACCATCACTTGAGGAAACTGTTTGTTCCTAAAACTATTTTAGATGGTACAAAACAATTACTTGTGGAATGAAATTAATTTTTAATTATAATAATGGAAAACAGAATTAAGAGTTGAAGAAATAAACTGTCAGCTAAAAGGACAGAGTCATCTTTGCAATGGAATATAAACTCAGATTTTGCATTTTTGAATATTCAGATAGCAAAAGTTAGAGTCAGTGACTTATAATCACAACAAAGAAACATAGCATATACCAGAAAAAATACTAATGAGACTGTTCTTATAGATACATTTAATAATAATGAAAAGTAAACATCACCACACTTTCAGGGCTCCTGGATGTTACAGTTGTTTTCACAGGGAATTGGAAAATCTGGAAGGCATATCATCCTCCATTTACACATAAGAAAAAAAAAAAGTTAAGAAAACTGAACTAAACTGTACTTCTGATTAAATAATACCCACAGATGAAATAGGAAGAGATGAAATCAAAAGACAATATCTCCACCGTGCTGGTGATGCAGTTTGTACTCCTGGGATTTTCTGACTTTCCAAATCTCCAAGGGTTACTATTTGTGCTGTTCTTCCTCATTTACATGATTATCTTAATTGGAAATAGCCTCATCATCATAGTAACCAGGCTCGACACTGCACTGCAGAAACCCATGTATTTTTTCCTGGCAAATTTTTCCTTTTTGGAAATCTGCTTTGTGTCTGTCACTGTCCCTAGGATTCTGAAGAACCTTTGGACTCAGGACAGAAACATCTCTAAGCTGGAGTGTGCCACCCAAATATACTTCTTACATATGCTGGGGACCACTGAGTGCTTCCTGCTGGTCGTGATGGCCTATGACCGCTACGTGGCCATCTGCAACCCTCTACGTTACCCTATGCTCATGAGCCATAAGAAGTGTATCCGGTTGTCACTTGGTGCCTGGCTCACTGGCATCCCAATCCAGATAGGACAAATAAGTCAGGTGTTCTCTCTGCCTTTCTGTGATTCTAACCAAATTAACCACTTCTTCTGTGACATCCCCGCAATGTTCAAGGTGGCCTGTGGGGACACATCAATTAATGAGCTTTGTGTCTTTATAGCTGCTGTATTATTTGTCATGATTCCCTTTCTGCTGATTCTTGGTTCTTATGTCAAAATCATTGTCACAATCCTCAAGTTGCCCTCAGCCACAGGTCGGTCCAAGGCTTTCTCCACCTGTTCTTCCCATGTCATAGTTGTGTTTTTATTCTTTGGCTCTGTTGCTATCACATATTTAAGGCCCAAATCCAATCATTCTGCAGGAAGTGACAAAATGCTCCCTCTTTTATACACTGTTGTGACTCCAATATTTAACCCCATGATATACAGCCTTAGAAACAAGGATGTGATTGCAGCTATGAAAAAGTTACTACTCAAGAAAACATTGTGATGATTATAAAGATCGGATTTTGTGCATTTATACATTGGTCTCTATAACAGAATATCTTCATTTCCCTCTACTGAAGTTACTATTAGTGTGCTCATTCACAATAATTAATTCTCTTCATAAGTGTTCTCATTTTTATATTAATGTTTGGTTCATAAGTGTGAATTTCAATTTTCGAGGGCTTACATTTTAATCCTCCAGCAATTAACATAATGTCTTATATCATCTTTGTTTTGTATGCTTGTATGATTATAAATGCCATCTACCTCATTTCCTTTTTATTTTTCTTTTGAAATAATTTTATTTATGAAGTAATATATCACAGCATTATGTAAGTTTAAGGTGTGCATACGTTATAAATCAACATCTGTACGTACTACTAAGTTCCTACTCAAGGTCCAATTCTCGCCTTCACCACACCACAATTGCTCCCTCTGACTTAATATACTAACTCTCCCACTTTCCTCTTCCCTTTTGGTAACCGCTGATTTGCTCTTCTAGCCTAAAAGTTTAATTATACGTTATTTAGTTAAATCAGTTGCTATGTGTCTTGGTTATATCAATAATGAAAAACATTCTCTTAGTGATGATGATGGTGTTGAACATAATTACAACATTTATTGAGTGCTTTATTTCTCTTCTTTCATAAGCACATTGTGGTAAAATGAAAACAGCATTAATTCAGAAATCAAGATTACGATTTTCATTTCTTATTTACTGTGACACTAACTTGTTCATTCTTGATAACAGTTCTTTGTGTCAATGATTCTGTCTATAAAATAATAATAATGTCTAATGTCACTATGTAGCTCACAGCAATTTTATGAACATATAATCATAACCTTCAGTCAAGGAATTTTGTTGGAAAATTCAAGAATGCTGCAGAAGGAGATGTTTGATGAATTTAATTTTCCAGAGAATGAAGGCTACACTTTAACTCATAGAAATTATTTTAATTTAAACAATGTTTACCCAAATCCTTTCACAGTCTTTGCTTGCTCCTTAAAATTCTAGGCATAGTTAACATGTTTTGGTTTCTCAAGATATACGTGAAAAAGCAGGATTTGTGTTCTTGGACTTTCAGGGTTTATTATCATCTATAGACACTGAACATAATTAAGTTTTATATCAACTCTCCACATCATCTTATTTTCTTCCACTTTTTTATTTCTTCTTGCTTCTACTGAATTGACTTTCAGAGTTTCAGTATAGAGATATTTTCTAGTAAATTACATAATTTCAATTTTCTCCATATTATCTAGTATTATTCCTTGTCACACTAAAAGAAAAAAAAATGTCAAATTAGTAATCCTAGTTTACTTACAAGTCTAAATATGACTCCATTTTGAAAAGAAAAGGGCAGCCATTTCCTTAGATCCCTTTTCCTTTTATTAGAATTTGGATATGTACCAGTTTTCTTGGCTCTCATAGAATAATGAATCTCAAAGAAATATCATACAGATCTGTATACATATATCATGACATTTATGATCATAAATATAATAGCTGCATAAAACCATCTAGAAGTTACAATCAATGAGTGTGTTCACAAAACACACAAACTATATCTATTTACCATCTGTCATCTATATACCTTTATACCTTCCTATCTATTATCTGTCTTCTATCTATCTTCTATTTATCTGCTTTACACACAAAAGATGAAGCTTATATATGTACCTTCTGTGTATAAGATTATTTATAACAAAGTTCAACAATTCTCCTTTGAACTTTCAGCAATCTTTCTAAACATCTTGCTTCATAATTTATGTTATTGTTTCCTAATTAAATCTTTATTTGATGTGATCACCTTCCTTTTATTTCTGGTTATATTATTATATTCCCACATATATTCTCTGAACTAATGATTTTTTTTAAATGAAATATATATTTTGAATTTGCCTTCCATTATACTCTCTGTATTTTTGTACAAACAAGATTTCATAACTACAAATGAAGGTTTAAATTGTAGATATATTAATTTTTTCCTTCCCCAACTCAAGTTGTATAAAAAGTCCATATTTTGTCTCTTACCTCTTAACAGCTGACTTCAGTAAAGGAAACAATCTTCTTTCCCTGAATTGTGTGTGCACACGTGCACAAAAACACACACACGAGTACCTATGTCAAAAAAATGTGTGTATAAAGAAGAAAAATCATTTCTTAACATTGTAAAGGAATTGCTCTAAGAATTATACAATATAATAATTTATCAAGATTATTTTCATTAGAAAATACATATAATTTACAAAGCACATATATTAACTATACATTTTCATTATGTTTAAAACTTAGAGGTACAAATACATTTTTGGTTTTATCACTGAAATTTGTGACTATTTTTGTTTGTGGGTTGTCAGGATTATTGCATAAATTATTTCTGGTAATGTGCACAGATTTTTAGGAGTATAGAAGTTACATTATCTAGCAAAAAATATAATCAACATTCTCTAAGATCATAACATTTATTTACTGTTCTAGATACAGAAGTAGATTAGTTCACATATATTAGTTGTTCATATTCAAAATATTTCCCCTTATTAGTTATTTCTTCTCTCTAAGCAGCATTTTATATATTATGCCAGACAGACAGTGAAAATGAAAATCATCTCAACAATGCAATGTGTTTCACTACATTCCAAATAGCTAATTAATGCTTGGAAATTTTCCTGGCATTTTGTCTTTGTTATTAATTTTTATAGTTTTTGATAGTCCTGTCCATATTCATGAGTAAAAATAACTTTTCACCTCTGCATTAAAGTGTTTGCACATTTTTTAAACCTTAATTATTGTTTACAAATGGTTTCTGAGAGTTTTGTTGCCTGCAGATGCATAGATGTGGTTACATAAGCATGAATACTGAAAAATAATAAAGCTAATTGTACAACTATAGTTAGAGTAATACCACAAGCAAGGAATCTTACGGATTTTCCTAGTACACATTAAATGCAGATTTATTGATTGCTTTTTAACGATTAGATAAACAGTACAGGTTTATTACAATAAACTATTAACTGTCATTAATACAAGAGAAAATAATAGAATGTTTTATTCTAAAAGGTCCATAATGAACATTATCATATTTTATTGAATTTTTTCAATGTTGTATGTGTGTATGTGGTATACAAGTTATTTGTATGATATTTGCTTTTATAGCATATTTTTAAAATAAAAACATTATATTGCTTTCATAATTTTCCCTTTACTACTATAATCACTAAGAAAATACATTTTAAAATATTTCTTTTATTTTCTCCTCTCTTTTTGTTTTAATTTCTTTTATTGAATCCAAGAATTGCATTATATAGAAACAATGATTCTGATAGATAAATCATAGCTAGTATTTACTGGTATTGGTGTGCTAAAATGATTTATAAAACTGCATTCCCTAGGAAACATGATTTATTCTCCAAGACTGATTTTGTAGTATAGTTTTCCCTAGATCAAAATGTATGAATATTTTTATTTAATGCCCATTGCTAACTTGATTGCTAAAATTGTTACAATTCTATAGAAATCAGTGATATGATTTCCAATAAGTGATAATGAAAAAAATAAAGCAATTACATCAATCTGTGTCAAAAGTCATTAATGAGAAAAAACACTGCAAGATAAATTTATAGAAATCCAATGGAATGATCACCGTTTCATGACATGTACAAGAATTGTACCTCATAACATTGCAATAATATCAACAATTTCTAGTATGAACTCATTGCCATTGTATATACATCATTTATCATCATTCATTGTACACAATGTTCATTTATTTGAGGCTATAGTCATTGTTAAATTGTAAATTTCTGCATTTCTATTAAAGACCTATTGTTAAAGGTCTTTCCTATTTTTTAAAGAAATGACTGTAATAGTTATATATTCTAATTTGCCACAAAAATCTGTAGTTTCTTTCAAAAATTAAACATTAATGAGCTGATATTGAAATCTCTTTGTTAAATACCAAATATTCTTTAAGGGACAACCAAGGGAAAAGACGGGGCAGATGAGAATAAGGGTGGCAGGGAGCATAAGGGCCAAAGTAGTAGACTATGGGTTCTTCGGTGGTGGGTTCCTTAGGGCAACAGTGATTGAAGTGGGGGGCTGGAATTACCCTTCTATAATTCAAGTAATGATTAATTCAATAAAAACAATTAAAAGATAATGATAAAGGGGAAAAGCAAGATTCTTGCTAGGTAGTTTTATATTTCCTGAATTAAAAGGATTATTTATTGTAATTTACATACTGCATTCACTTGTAATACATCTTAATATATGTGCAAACAAAAATGTTTCATAATAATAATGATGATGATAAATAAGAAATTATTTGAAATTTTGCCACTGTAAGGGAGCAAAAAATCTTTAATAATCCATATACTTCTAGATACCACTAATATGCATACACACCCACACTCAAATGCACATGTAAAGTTCATCTGAAGGGCTATGCTTTGTTTTTGCAAAAGTAGAGTTATATTTTATACAGACATTGTCATTATTTCTCACATGGCAGGAAAGCTTGGAATTTCTTCAGTGCAATGGCTCTACGGCTCTGTCTTGAGAATTCTGTAGTCTTACATGGTACAGCTGCAATCCAAAGTCAGCATATGTCCGGTTCAGAGTACCTTCCCTGTATCCAGTTTTCTTTGCTGTTTAAGAAAAACTTTAATAAACATTCTGGAACAAACAATTAAAAATCACTTTGGAGCAAATATTATTTCAACAAAATAAAATTGAGTATGTTTTATTTAAATAAAAAATCAGTATTTTTAATTTTCTTTCAAAATACCACTTACTGACCCCAATAGAGATCAAATTCATTCCAGACCATTCAAATTAAAGCACTTTAATGAAAAGACTATGTACAGGGAGTCTTACTTTCCTGTATCTACTGAAATACATGATGAGAAGCTTAACACAAAAATGTAGTCTTACACAGTTCTAGAAGACAGAGCCTAAAATCAGTGTTGGCAAAGTCTCCTCTGAAGTTCTCAGGGAAAATCATTCTTTGTTTCCTCCAACTTTTGGTGGATCTTGAACTCTGGGTCCTTGGCTGTATCATCGCAGTCCCTGTGTCCCTCTTCATGTAACATTCTTCTCTGTGTCTCTGTGTCTGTTCCCTAAACTGCCACTGCCTTTCTGCTCTCATAAGGAAGTTGGTCATAGAATTTAGGGCCAATCTTCTCATTAAAAAATCCTTAAATTATTTACATTTGCAAATACCTTTTTGACCAACATTCAACACACTGCACATTGATTTGGACAGTTTATAGTGAAAATTCCAGAACTATTTAATACTAAATAGATATTGCCAATATGAAGTCTGGAGCTAAGAGGAATGGATATTGTGTAACCAGAGAACAGTGAGTGTTGGGATAATGGAGGTGGGAACACCCTCAGGACTTGTCTTTTAAAAAGACATAGCAGGGACAAGAGAAAGAAACAAGGATGAAGAACAAAGAAAACACTAAGATCCTTCTGCTTCTAACATCCTGAATGCTGCTGGTTTTTCTCATAGGGTAAACCCAGTCATAAGCATAGAGAAGACAAAAATACATAGAGAGTGAAAAGTTAAAAGAAATGTATCACAGAGTATTACTCCAATCTGGTTATAGCAAATTCAGTTAACCATTCTTCTATTGCTCAGGAAAATCTTAACTCACGAGTTCAGAAAAAGAGGAAACATGGATTCTCAAATTAGATCTTTGTACTTAATTTGATCAAAGTTGCCAATTGTCTTATTACACAAAAATTGACCCTATGAAATTAAGGACCCTTAACATTATATGGGCCTCTATGATGTCGCTAATTATCATTATTTTGGAAGATAGGGACAAACCAAAATACACTCATGCAATGCATCAACATGCAAATGTATAAGGGAATCACCAGTCTTTAAGTCATGTTAATAAGTTAGCTAAAAGTTTTCTTTGTGCCGACATGATGTCTTTGTTCCTCAGAGTATATATGATGGGATTCAACAATGGGATCAAAATTGTATAGAAAAGAGAGAGGAGTTTTCCAGTTCCTTCAGACTGATTTCCTTTGGGTGTTAAGTAAGTGATAATGGCTGTTCCATAGAAAAGGACTACGACAGTGAGATGAGAAGAACAGGTGGAGAAGGCTTTAGACCTCCCACTCGATGATGACAGCTTCAGAATGTTGGAGATAATTTTGACATAGGAGACAACAATCAACAGAAATGGAACCATAATAAATATTACAGTAATTATATAGACAACTAACTCATTCACAAATGTGTCTCCACAAGCAAGCTTGAGTATTGGGGGGATGTCACAGAAGAAATGATTAATTGTGTTGGGTCCACAAAATGGCAGAGAGAAGATCTGGCAAGTTTGCCCAATTGCAGCTGGAACAGCACTGGTCCAAGCAGCTGCCACCAGCTGGACACAGGCCTTGTGGCTCATGATAAGGGGGTAGTGCAGAGGGTTACAGATGGCCACATAGCGGTCATAGGACATCAGGGTCAAGAGCAGGCACTCTGCACCTCCAAGCATTAGAACAAAACTCAATTGTGTAGCACAGGCAAAGAAAGAGATGGTTCCTTTCTGGGTTAAAAAGTCCATGAGCATCCTCGGAATAGTGACTGTTACATAACAGATTTCTAGAAAGGAAAAATTGCTGAGGAAAAAATACATGGGTGTCTGGAGAGCAAGGTCAATGCTTGTTATCAGTACGATGATGCTGTTGCATATCAGGATAGTCAGGTAGATGACTAAAAATACCCCAAAAAGGATCCACCGGGCATTAGGAACATCAGAAAAGCCCAAGAGAACAAATTCCATTATTGTTGTGACATTTGCATGTCTGTTTTTAATTTGTTCTCCATCTGCAGATATGGTAAAACCAAGAGGTTAATTCACCAACATTTTTGAAGCACTTTTCCCTCTTCTGTTAACTGGACTTGATGCCAGAATGTGCCCGATAATCTCTTAAATTGCCTCTTTCTTTATGCTCCACTGTTTGTAGAAATTGAGATTTGAAGCTTCAGAAATAAACTGATGTGTATTTAAATTAATTCAAGAAATACAATCTTAATCCATATTTTTTGCTTAGATGCAATGGTACTACAAATAATGAGAAATGTGCATGGCTATTTAGTTCTCATTAAGTAGGAAAAATATCTAATTATTTCACCTCTATTAAGAGTAGAATTATGAAACAAGTCTTTTCTCTTCTGTTTGTCCTGGTACAACAATATTTTTCGGTATTGATTTAACTTACACTACCATCTTGCATTTTGAAGTTATCTCCTTAAAGGCTTTGCTTAAGTCTGAATAAAATGGAGATTGAAGTCCTCTCACTTATATCTTTATCAGATCAATTTTCTTACACTGATCTTTTTATTCCAAGTAATATATTGTTCTATAATTGTGCTAAATATGTAAAGTATTAATCCCACTCTCCTCTTTAGTAACTTTCCCTGTAAATGTCCCATATATTGGATGATCACCTTTTAATTCAATCAAATTCAATCAAGAAATATGGCTCTTTTCTTAGAACATTTTAAAGTATTTTCTTTCTTATCTATGTATATTTATAATTCATTGCTATAAAATTTTCTCGCAAACACCTAATCTTCTTTTTTATGTTTGTAATTTTGTCTAATAAAATGTAACTTTGTTTAAACTCAATTATTATTTACTCTCATAATGAAATGACCAGAATAAAGGGATGGAAAAAAACAAACAAAAAATCCCCCCACATAGTCTTATTTATTTATATTTGTTCTCCAAACTTACAAAACAAATATCTAAGTACATATGTTCTTCATCAAATATACACCCAGCTCCACCTTCTAGTCTTTTAGCTACATGAACTATTTTGAGCTTTCAACTTATTTTCAGGGGATAAAAGCAGGATTCCATGTATTTATTATTTAGAATTAGAATTACAATGTGAGTTAATCTTAAATAGTCAAATAATACAATTATAACTTACCTTTGTGTATATGCATGAAGCTGTCTATAATAATGAATTTTTTTTTAGCCTGTAAAATTTAAATGTTTTCCTTTTCTTTCAGGTGTCACTGCAATTTTACAATATTTCTGCTAGCTTCAAGTAATGAGTGCTCTTAAATACAAGTACCCATGTTCTCTTTGGGGAATATTTTCTCTCATGTATCGATTTAATTTCTAAAAGACTATTTAGAAATTTGACTTCTAAAAGACTGCTGCTATTGGCAATCATGTGTTTTGTTTTGTTTTGTTTTGTTTTTTCAAAGCTACTTTTTCTGTAGAAAGCAGGTCCAATTCATCGCCTTCTTTGCATAATTTCTCCCACGGGGGCTGGGGAATACCTTGGTGAGAGACACCACTTTATTTTTAAGTATTACTTGAAGAAAAGTTAAAAATGTCCCTAACTATTGTATTTGATGTGGATTTGCCTTCTTTCCTTTTATTCCCATAATTTATCCAAGTATGGAGCATCCATGCCTTTGGAAAAGGCATCATGTGTTTATCACCTCAAAATGCTGTGCTCGATCTCTTCAATATTTGAGGTGAGGCTCTTTTTCGGAAGTGAAATATTCTATTCCTGGATTGACTTTTGTGGGTGTGAATGCATGACTTATTTCCTGAGAAGGATCTAGACAGCTTCAATTATATTATGATGTCTACTTACGAGTGATGGAAACTAAGTTATTGAAAACATAATTTGCCTCAAAAATAGACATCACAAATAGAATTATTTAAGACTGAAAATATAAGATTTTTTTCCATTTCATCAACTCCCAGGCAAGCATGGAGAATAATCAATCTTGGTGTTGCAAGCCCAGTATCCACTTCTATTTGTAATTACATTTATTTCCCATTGTGAAGTGCTTTGACCATCCCACTGTGTTTCTAAAACTGCATTCTTATTTTGCATTAAATTTGGTACATTTCACTGAAACATACCTTCAGAAGTTGAGTCTGTATTTTTTTATTGTGACAGACTTGGTATTGTGCGGTGCTTCCTCGGTGTGTTCTATACATGAGATCCACACTCATCATTTGCCTCATATTAGTATGTCTGTTCCTATGAGATGTGGGGAAACTGATGTGTATCCCGCATCGTAGTAGACTGATCTAATCCCTATCCTATCATCAAGAAGGACAACTGGATATTATATTATTCAATTCAACATCACCATCACCTGAAAAAAAAAATAAAAAACTGAGATATATAAGTGACCTAAAAAAATCGTGAGGCATCCTACAACCAATCACTGCACGGTTTTGAATCAATAATTAAGAAGTTCTGATTCTTTCCATCATTCTCCCATTGGTTCCTTGTTACTTCATTATGCAACTCCAACATTCAGAGGGGGAGAATTACAGATAGACACAAATTCAGAAACAAGTGCACACTGAAAAGTCTCCATTCTAAACAGACACATCACCCTACTCATTTGCTCTTATAGACCAATCAGAATCTCTGAGAAAGATATGACAGGATTAGTAGATCGTGCTTCTAAATAAAAAAAAAAAAAAATAGAGACTATCAAGCCAGTCTCTGTTATCCTAACTGCTTTTGATTACCATCAGTGTATTTAATTTAAATTTCACTTGCATTTATATCATTTCATAAAAAATAGCATGCTGTAATATGTATACATTTAAATTTACTATGAAATTTACATAAGAGGATAATTATTTGTGGTATATATCTATGTATATTAGTTGCTTCAGTGATACATTTGTATAAGTAATATTATCATTATTCTTCATTATACATTTTTTTAAATTTAGCAACATCATTTAGACATATTTTACTCTATAGTGCCCTTAGAATACATTTAATGAAACTCCATACTGCTTTCCACAGTGGCTGCACCAATTAACATTCTCACCAAGAGTGTACAAGCGTTCCTTATAATACTGTGGAAATTAATGATATAATTTCCAATAAGTGATAGCTAAAAATTACAATTATATCAATCCTTGTCAAAATTTATTAACAAGAAAAAACACTGCAAGAGAAAAAAATATATATATACCAATGGTATGACTTGCCATTTCATGATATGTATGAGAATATGTACTTTGTAACTGCAATAATGGAAGCAATTTCTAACATACCCTCATTACCATTACATACATATCATTTATCATCATTCAAGTGTACAATGTTCATTGTTTGCAGATATATCCACTTTTAAAACTTAAATTGTGTACTTTGTATCTATTATTTGAGGGCTTTCTACATTTTTAAATTATTCTAATAGTTGTTTTTCTGATTCCCTTTAGTTTTTAAAGATTCTGTTGTTTCTTTCAAAAACAAAAACTTACTAAGCTGATATTGAAATTTCATTGCTATATGCTAAATTAATATGCTTAAGGGACAACCAGGGGACAGGAGGTGGGAGATGAGAACAGGGTGGGTTCTTTGCTGGGGATTACCCTATGGCAACAATGACTGAAGTGAGGGATCCCACACTTCTATATATTCAAGCAACGGTTAACTCAATAAAAAAATTAAAAAGATAATATAAAAGGAAAAAGCAAGATCTTTCCTAGGTAGTTTGTGTGTCCTGAATTAAAAGCATTATTATAATTTATAACCATAAATTACATATACATTTATAATTTATATATTATGGTCTCTTTGTAATAATCTGAAAATATATGTAAACATGAAACGTTTTTATAATAATAATGATGAGGATAAATCAGAAATTATTTGAAATTCTTCCACTGAAAGAGAGCCAACAGTCTCTTCTAAGTGAGAATGGCGCACATTAATAAAACAGGCAACAGCAAATGTTGGCGAGGATGTGGAGAAAAAGGAACACTGCTACACTGCTGGTGGGAATGCAAATTGATCCAACCACTATGGAAAGCTGTATGGTGTTTCCTCAAACTGCTAGAAATGGAACTTCCATATGACCCAGCAATACCACTACTGGGAATATACCCAAAAGACACAAAAACACTAATCTGAAAGGATACATGCACCCGCATGTTTATTGCAGCACTGTTTACAATAGCTAAGGTATGGAAACAACCCAGATGCCCAAGAATAGATGACTGGATCAAGAAGATGTGGTACATATACACAATGGAATACTATTCAGCATTCAAAAAAGACAAACACATGCAATTCGCAGCAACATGGACGGACCTAGAGGGGATCATGATCAGTGAAATCAGCCAGAAAGAAAGAGAAAATTATCAAATGGTTTCACTTATAACAGGAATATAGGGGAGCCAAATAAGAAAGCAACATTCAGCAGGGAAGGAGGGGAGGGGGAGGGCTCAAGAAGGGGGAGGAGGGGAGCACGGAGGACTATGGTGATGGCTCCACGGGTGAACAGGTGGTGGGTAACTTATGGGGAATACATAATAATGTAAAAGATACGAATAACAAAAATGTTTACTATATTAAAAAAAAGAAAAAAAATAAAGTACATCCTTCCAGATCCTGCTAATACGCATACACACCCACACCCACACGCATATGGAAAACTCATATGCAAGGCTACTATTTATGGTTTTACAAAAACAGGGCAATCCTTTCTACAGACATAGGGATTTTTTCTCTCATATCAGGAAAGCATGGAATTTCTTCAACACATTGTCTTGAGAGCTCCATTGTATTACATGGTACAGCTGCATCCAAAGTCATCATATGTTCCAGGTGAGAGTGCCTCCCTTTTGCGTCCAGTTTTCTTTGCTGTATAAGAAAATCTTTAATAAACATTCTTGAAAAAACACATGGAAAAATAACTCTTAAACAAATATAATTTAACAAGATAAAATGTTTTGTTGATACAGTATTTAAATAACACTATTTAAATAAAAAGATCAGTATTTTAAAGTTTTACTCAAACTCCAAAGTACTGACCCCAGTAGAGATCAAATTCATTCCAGAATGTTCAAACGAAAGCACTTTAATGAGATGAATGAGTACATATAAATAAATTGCATTTATATCATTTCATAAAACACATAAACACATTCCCTATAGCTACTATTATAACAAATTACCCCATGATGAGAGGCTTACCACAAAAATAGTCTTTCACATTTCTAGAAGCCAGAGTCCAAAATCATTGTTGGCAAAGTTTCCACTAAAGGCTCTCAGGGAAAATCATTCCTCTTTTCCTCCAGTCTTTGGTGGTTCTTTAACTTCTGGATTCTTGGCTGCATCATCCCTTTCTCTGTGTCCATCTTCACGTGACATTCTTCTCTGTGTCTCTGTTTCTGTTCCCTAAACTTCCTCTGCCTTTTTGTCTCTCATAAGGAAGCTGGTCATAGAATTTACTGCCTACTTTAAACAAGGTTGTCTCATTTAAAAATTCTTAATTACATCTGCAAAGTCCTATTTGGCAAGCATTCAAATCCCTACACAATGATGTGGATACTTCATAGTGAATAGTCCAGAAACTTCTAACATTAAATAGATAATGCCAATGTGAAGCCTGGAGCTATAAGGGACTGAAATGGTGTGACAGAGAACAGTGAGTGCTGGATAATAAAGAAGGGAACACCCTCAGGACTTGTCTTATGAAGAAACATAGAGGGTCACAAAAGAAAGCAAAAAGGAAAAAGAACAAAGATTCTGCTGCTTCCCACATCCTGGATACTGCTGGGTTTTCTCATCAAATTGAAGGCTTCAAATATATCTCAAAGAGTGGAAAATTTATCAAGAGCGTGACTCTAATCTGGTTATCGGACACATTGAATTAAATTGCTATACAAGTTCTCGGGCAACAATCTTAACTCACTTGTTCAGAGCAAGAGGAAAGTGAATTTCCAAATAAGATCTTTGCAATTAATTGGAACAAAACCTATAATTGTCTTGATTGCACAGAAATTAACCCTATGAAACTAGGGCCCCTTAACAATATGCAGCTATTAATTATCATTGTTTTGGAAGAAAGGAATAAATCCAGCAAATATTTGTGCAGTGCATCAATATGCAAATATGTAAAAAAAATTCTTTCTGTAATTGCCAGTCTTTAAATCATGTTAATAACTTAGGGAAAAGTTTTCTCAGTGCCAACACAATGTCTTTGTTCCTCAGAGTATATATAATGGGATTTAACATTGGGATCAAAACTGTATAGGAAAGAGAGATGAATTTTCCTGTTCCTTCGGATTGATTTGATGTAGGTTGTAAATAAATGATAATGACAGTTCCATAGAAGAGGAGTACAACAGTCAGGTGAGAAGAACAGGTAGAGAAGGCTTTAGTCCTCCCATTGGATGATGACAACTTCAGAATGTTGTAGATTATTTTGACATAGGAGACAACAATCAATAGAAATGGAACCATGATAAATATCACAGTAATTACACAGACTATTGTCCCAATCACAAATGTGTCTCCACAAGCAAGTTTGAGAATTGGGGGGATGTCACAGAAGAAATGATTAATTGTGTTGGATCCACAAAATGGCAGAGAGAAGATCTCAGATGTTTGCAAAATTGCAGCTGGAACAGCAGCTGTCCAGGAGGCTGCCACCAGCTGGACACAGGTCTTGTGGCTCATGACCAGGGGGTAACGCAGAGGGTTGCAGATGGCCACGTAGCGGTCATAGGCCATCGCGGCCAGGAGCAGGCACTCTGCACCTCCAAGCGTTATAAACAAGCTCATTTGTGTAGCACAGGCAAAGAGAGAGATGGTTCTTTTCTGGGTCAACAGGTCCATGAGCATCCTTGGAATAGTGACTGTTACATAACACATTTCTAGGAAGGAAAAATTGTTGAGGAAAAAATACATGGGTGTCTGGAGAGCAAGGTCTTTGCTTGTTATCAGGACAATGATGCCGTTGCACATCAGGATAGTCAGGTAGATGACTAAAAATACCCCAAAAAGGATCCACCGGACATTGGGAATATCAGAAAAGCCCAAGAGAACAAATTCCATTATTGTTGTGACATTTGCATGTCTGTTTTTAATTTGTTCTCCATCTGCAGATATGGTAAAACTGAGAAGGTTAGTTTACCAACATTTTGGAACCACATTTCCCTCTCTGTTAATTGGGCTTACTGCAGGAGTGCCTTTCTATAATCTCTTAAATTGTTTCTACCCTTATGTTCCCCTGTCTAGGAAGTGAGATTTGAAGTTTCAGAAATAAACTGCGGTGCATTTAAATTAATACAAGGAATACAATCTTAATCCGTATTTTTTGCTTAGATGCAATGATACTGCAGGTAATGAGAGGTGCATGGCTATTTAGAACTCATTAAACAGGAAAAATATATAACTATTTCACCTCTGTTAAGTGTGAAATTATGAGAGGGTTTTTCTCTTCTGTTTTTCTGGGTACAACAATATTTTTCAGTATTGATTGACTTAATCTACCATTTTTCATTTTGAAGTTATCTCCTTAAGATTTTCCTTCAGTCTTATTCAAAAGGACATTGAAGTCCTCTAATTTATATCATTATCAGAATCAATTTTCCTAAACTGATGTTTTTATTCTGAGCAATAAATTGTTCTACTTTATGTATCTCTGCTATTATTCATGTTAAATATGGTAAGCATTAATCTCACTCTCTTCTTTAGTAACTTTCCCTATAAATGGCCTATATATTCGATGATTACCCTTTAAGTCAATAAATAAATATTGCCCTTTCCTTAGAAATTTTTTAAGTGTTTTCTTTCTTATATATGCAAAATTTATAATTAATTGCCATAAAATTACCTTGCAACCACCTAACATTTCTCTTTACAATTTGCCTAATAAAACATAATTTTGTTTAAACTTAATTTTAATTTACTCTGGTCACGCAAACGGCCAGAGAAAAGAATGGACCAAAAACAAACAAAAAGATCCCCCCATATAGTCTTGCTTATTTATATTTGTTCTCCAACCTTCCAAAACAAATACATGAGTATGTATTTTCCTGTTTCATCATACATACGCAAACCTCCACTTTCTAGTTTCTTAGCTACATCAATGATTTTGAGCATTTAACTCATTTTCAGAGAAAGATCTCAGGATTCCATGCTTTTTCATTGTGCTCTAAATCTCCTTAGATTTAGAGCTAATTTTAAACAGTTAAAGAATACAATTATAACTTACCTTTGTAGATATGCATGAAGCTGTCTATAATAATGTATTTATTTTTTTAACCTGTAAACTTTAAATGTTTTCTTTCTTTTCAGGGTATCACTGTAATTTTTCTTCTAGCTTCGAACACTAAGTGTTCTTAAATGGAAGTAGCCATATCCTCTTTGGGGAATATTGTCTCTCATGTATCAATTTAATTTCTAAAAGACTATTTTGAAATTTAACTTCTAAAAGATGGCTGCTACTGGCAATCATGTTTTGTTTTTCTTTTCAAAGCTACTTTCCCTGTAGAAGGCAGGTCCAATTCACCTTTTTTTAATAATATCTCCCACTGGGGCTGGGGCAGGGGGGGCGGTGCCTTGGTGACAGACACCACTTTATTTTCAAGTATTACTTGAATAAAAGTTAAAAGTTCTCTAATTATTTTATTTGATGTGAATTTGTCTTCATTATTTTTATTACCATAATTTATCGAGGCCTGGAGCATCCATTCCTTTGGGAAAGGCATCGTGTGATTTATCACCTCAATATGGTGTGCTCCGTCTCTTCAATACGTGAGATGGTGAGACCCCTTTTCAGAGGGGAAATACTCCATCACTAATTTATCTTTTGTGGGTATGAAAGCATGTCCTGTCTTCTGATAAAGACTGAGATAGCTTTATTTGTGTTACGATGTCAACTTAAGAATAAGGGGAAAATATCTAGGTGACTGATAATGCAATTAACCTCAGAAATAGACATCATAAATAGAATTATTTAAGACTGAAGAAAAGTAAAATGAGTTTTCTCTTGATATTTTTCTTCTTTTCTTTGCATTTAATCAACTTCCAGACAAATATGGAAATAAAAATAATCAATCTGGTTTTGCAAGCCCACTATCCACTTCTATTTGTAATGATGTTTATTTCCCATTGTGGGTTGCTTTGATCTTTCCACTGTGTTTTCCTAGAACTGCATTCCTATTTTGAATTAAGTTGGCTACTTTTTACCGTAGGGTGCCTCTCAGAAGTTGATTCTCTGTATTTTTTATTGTGACAGACTTGGTATTGAGTGGTGCTTCCTTGATGTATATCTATACATGAGAACTATACTCATCATTTGCCTCATGTAAGTTGGGATGTTCCTTTAAGATGTGGGGAAATAAGAGAAGAATGCACACATTGTACAAAAATGAACAGTGATGTAAAATATATATAAACAAAAAAAATAAAATAATAGATGTGGGGAAATTGATGTCCATCCCCTAATGTTGTAGACTGATCTAATCCCCTCCTATCATCAAGAAGGACAATTGGATATTTTAGTATTCAACTTAACATCACCATCACCTGGGCTTCTCTGGTGGCGCAGGGGTTAAAGTCTCAGCACTATCATGCTATCACCAGCCACTGCAGCATGAGTTCAATCCTGGCCAGGGAGCTAACCCACATGTGGCGCAGCAGACCTCTCCTGTCTCACCCACCGCTCCCCTTAGCAGTAATTTTCAGTACATCTGCCTTTTCTGCTCCCCACTTTATCTCTGGTGAATCCTCTCACCCCCCACACCTCTGACTACATCCCAGATCTTGTATGCATGAAAAAATAAATCTTTAAAAAAAAATCACCATCACCTGAGGAAAAAAAAAGGAAACTAAAAACTGAGTTAATACTTAAGGAAATAAAGGAGCATCATACGGATACCATACCACAGTATAACTTTGATCAATAATTAAGAAGCTCTGATTCTTTCCATCTCTCTCCCATTGGCTCCTTGTTCCTATTTGTAGTTTCAGTTTGCATCTTCAACATTCAGAAGGTGAGAATTACAGATAGATACAAAATTCAGAAACAAGTGCATATTGTGACGTCTCCATACTAAGCAGCCACATCACCTCCACTCATTTCCTATTGTAGAAACCAATCACATGGTCTAAGAACGATATAAGAGTGTTAGTGGATGGTGCTTACTGAATATCAAGAAAAAGAAACATATTTAGAGAATATCAAGCCAGTCTCCACTATTCTCATTGCTCTTGATTACCATCAGTATGCTTTACCTTAAATTTCACTTAAACTTATTTTTCTAAAATTAATTTTATTTAATTTATACCGTAAGCTTCTCACCACCAATTCACCTGTGAACCATCACCATAGTCCCTATGCTCTCTTACCCCCTATTTTGGTCCTTCTTCCTTCCCTTACCCTGCAGAATAGCTTTTATTTGTGGTTGCCTGCTGGTTTTTTTTTTTTTTTTTTTTTTTTTTTTTTTTTTTTTTTTTTTTTTTTTTTTTTTTTTTTTTTTTTTTTTTTTAAAGATTTATTTTTAATTTATACATACAAGCTGGGGTACAGGCCAGAGGCGTGGGGCGGTGAGAGGGTTCACCAGAGACGGAGCGGGTAGCAGAACAGGCAGATCAGAAATACACTGCTGAGGGGAGCAGCGGGCGAGGCAGGA
>PVIJ01011177.1:0-56048 GCA_004024925.1 Scalopus aquaticus | reverse complement strand
TGCTGGGTCGTATGGGAGCTCCATGTTTAGCAATTTGAGGAATCGCCATACAGCTTTCCATAGTGGCTGGACCAGTTCACATTCCCACCAGCAGTGTAGAAGAGTTCCTTTTTCTCCACATCCTTTCCAGCATTTGTTGTTGCCTGTATTTTTAATGTGTGCCATCCTCTCAGGTGTGAGGTGGTATCTCATAGTGGTTGGACTGGTTTCTTTCCTACAGGCTTGATGCCCCTTAGGGTCCTGTTCCCATAGCATCATCTGTAGAAGGAAGGGCACTGGGAAGGGAAGTGCCCCTTTGACCCCCCAAGGGGGGATGGGACTGCCCTGAATCAGCACGGCAGGGTTCCAAGTGGTGCAAACAGATGAAGAAGCCAGGAGGCACCTCTAAAAGTTGTGGCCCACCTCAAAAAGTAGGCTAGTTCTAAAAGTTACCCTGAGGAATCCTGGCTGACATTGGATATAGGAGGGGGCTGTCATCTAGAGGGTCCCACTCAGGGTCTCTGCCTTGTTTCCTGCTGCCATATTGGGTGCTGTGCATTGTTCCTATTTTCTTTGGCTCTGAGAAAGATAATCTTACCTTTTCTTTCCGAGTTAGAAAGATGTTCAGAAGGGATTGAATGTCAGCCTAGGTTGGGCTGTGAGTTTGGAAAATTCCCCAAAGAAGATTTAGGAATCCCCCTGGACCCTCCCTTGAGCGCTTAGTGTGACTTCTGATTATGTAAGCCTGAGCTGGTGAGAGGAACATGGATCAAAGGAAGGCTCCTTTCCCTGATGGGGACCTGCCTCCATAGAGGTATAGTCCCAGGTTGGTAATTAATGCCACTCCTTGAACTGGAAGGGCTCAGTTCCAGCCTTTGGCAAATTGGGGAGACCTGCTAAGGCAGAAGGGCTTAGGAGTCAGATGCTGTCTGGTAGGGGTTCCATTGTGTTCTTTTCAAAGGCCCTTATTCTGGTACAGGGCAGTGAAGAATTGAAGGTAAGGAATTTCCACTCACTTCCTTAGTCTTTGGCAATGCAAGTCCAATGGCAGAGCTGTGTTACAATTTAGAATCCCATTGGTTGGGCATCTTCCAGTTTATATTGAGGTCAAGCTGTGTTACACCAGAAGATTAGCTGTCATTGGGTGAGTGGGTGATAACCAGACGACTTCTAGGTCTTAAGAATGACAGATGGGGCCTCCCTGGTGGCGCAGCGGTTAAGCGCTGCACTGTGGAGCAGTTGGCAGCGGTGACGCGAGTTCAACGCCCGGCCGGGGAGATTCCCACATGGCGCGGCAAACCTCTCCTGCCTCACCCGCTGCTCCCCTCAGCAGTGATTTTCCGTCGCTCTGCCTGTGCTGCTCCCCACTCTGTCTCTGGTGAACCTTCTCACCGCCCCACACCTCTGGTCTGTACCCCAGCTTGTATGCAAAAATAAATAAATCTTTTTTTTTTTAAGATTTATTTTATTTATACATACAAGCTGGGGTACAGGCCAGAGGTGTTCACCAGAGACAGAGCGGGTAGCAGAACAGGCAGATCAGAAATACACTGCTGAGGGGAGCAGTGGGCGAGGCAGGAGAGGTCTGCTGCGCCATGTGGGATTCTCCCCGGCCAGGCGTCGAACTCACGTCACTGCTGCCGACAGCTCCACAGCGCAGCGCTTAACCGCTGCGCCACTGGGGAGGCCCCAAAAATAAATAAATCTTAAAAAAAAAAAAAAATGACAGATGCCGGGTTCTCCGTACTCTGGAGTTTGTATCCTTGATTTGTTCCCACCGTTGTAGGGGTAGGTGCCAGGAATTTGTAGCCACGTAAGAATTCCTATAGTGCTCATCCAAGTGAGGATTCAGATGCATTCTGTTAGGAAAGAAGACCAGCCAGCCAATCTAGTTCTTTCTACCATTAGCCTTGGATCTAACTGGGCTGGCGGGCACTGCAAGCATAGGCACTCGCTGTGGATTGGGCGGGCTATCTCTCAGAGAGGGTGTACCTCTGCTTCTCCAGGGAGGATCTCCCAAAGGGTGAAGGAAGGACATAAGATGTGGCCTGGCTGGGAGGAAGGCTCAAGCCATCTCCTTAGTAGGAAATGCGAAGGGGGCACCTGGGAACAGTCTTGGGACCTGAATCTTGGGACTTCTCCCCAGAATAAGAGGCGGCCTCCCCTGTCCCCACCACCTCAGCCCACCACCACAGGTAGAGCCAGGACTGAGAGTTAGCGATGAGGATTCTGGGCTCACCTTGGCAAGTGACCTGGACATAAAGATAACAGCTAACTCCATGCCACGTGCCAGGCACATAGCAAGCATGATCGCCCTTCACCCTCACAAGCTGGTACTTCTGCAGCCTGAGCTCAGAGAGATTGGTGAACCTGCCCACTGCCCCCCAGCTCTTATGTTAATAAGCCACATAAGCTCTGCAGATAAAGGATTTGACCCAGGTGCAGCAGTAGGTTTCTCTGCTTGGGCTGCCCCTCAGTGAGCTAAGGCAGCTAGACCTTCCCCCTGTCTGCAGCTCTCAAAGTCATGTGATCTGGGTCTGCACAGAGGGGGATCAGGTACAAGAACCAGAGAGGCTGGGAGTGAGCTAGATCCAGCAGGCTTCCCTCTTCTGGGCTGGGTTTGGGGAACAGAGACCCTCATCAGGATATGTTTGTGTCCCTAACTGGGCCTGACATTGGGCATTCCCCAAGATGAACCCAGAGTGGATTCACTGGAGAGGTGAAGAGCTGGGAGAAGTTAGGAACATAGGGATGGGTGTATATATATGAAAACACACACACACACACCACACACACACATACACAAGTTAGGAACATAGGGATGGGTGTATATATATGAAAACACACACACACACACACACACACACACACACACACACACACACACACACATACACACCCCTGAATGTACTTGAGAGAGAAGAATGTGTGAACCTGCAGGTAGGACCTGCTGGAGCCCAGTCCCACTTCCCGCTGCCAAAGAGCAGGCTTGTGGTGACTTTGGGCGCCCTCTGGTGGCCTCTGCTGTGCTTGCTCAGCCTGACCTGGGGACGTTGGTGGCCCCAGAGGACGACCCCTCACCCCGACGACTGTCATCTCTAGATGTGGACTGACCTGGGTACTCCTGGAAGGAAGCCAGCTTAATGCTGATAACAATGAAATATTCACAAAAAGAGGCATAAAGACTGTTGAAGGAGCAAAGGGACTCTCAAAGTTATCCTTAGAGGCGCAGAGAAGGAATAGCCCCCTGGTGTCCTTTTACCATGCCCTGGACATTCTTGAATTGGCTCCAGAAGACCTCTTTCCACCTCACAGGACTGCTGGATTAACACCTGCCAACCCATGTTGGGGGAGCCTCGGGCTCAGGACATAAAGCCCGCAATGACAGAGCCAGAGGGGCCTGAGACCACTCTTCACTCATTTGTTCAGTAAATACTTACTTAGCCCCCGCTAAGTGCTGACATGTGGACCCTTGGGGTACAGAATGAACACTGGGCATGCTGCTGACATCCAGGAATGCAGATTCCAGGCAAGGAGTAGCAAACAAGAAGCACAGTCATTGTTGGGGTCCAAGTGTTGTGAAGACCGTGACTGCAGTGTGCTGGTGCCTGGGACCGCGCCTTCACACGGGGCCCCAGGGAAGCCTGTTTCATGATGAATGTTTGGGCGGCGCAGGACAAGCTGGAGTGGGTGTGGGGGGAGGCAAGCTCAGTGTCTCGGAGGAAGGGAAGGGAGGACAGAGAGGGGCCAGGACCCCATCTCCCAGAAGGCTGGCACAGCTTGGATGCAGTTCTGAGGGCCAGGGAGCCATCGGAGGCGTTTAAGCTGTGTTTGCAGTAGGTCATTCCATCTGCTTGTCAGGGGAATAGCAAAGGAAGGGCACGGTGGATGCAGGGACGCAGCCAGGAGGTGACTCTGGTATCCAGAAACAAAGAGAAGGTGGCAAAACCAGGTTGGGGAGAAGGAGCCAATTCTGATGAATCTTGGTGTGAGCACAGGGCCTGTCGATGAGCTATCTGGAAGGGACAGGAGAGCCAAGAGTAGACTGGGTGCCTCCTCTCCCTCTCCACACCCTTCCAGCCTGGGTCTGGGGTTCAAGATCCATCTTCCTCAGGTCATTTAGCCAAGGGGCGAAGGACCCCTAGACTCACTCCTAGAATCCCAGGGCAGTATCCTGGGTGTGGTGTGTTCAGAGGCCAGAGATCTGTGGCTGGCAGTGCATTCATATAGCTCCCTCTGCTGCCTGTCTATCCAGTTCCTTACCTTACCTGCCTATATGCACACATGCACGCACGCACACGTTCTTCTGCAGCCTTCTCAGAAGGATGCCTCCAATTCAGTGTTTCCAGGGATAGAGCCAGAGGATCTGATGGTGGTGTTTTCCAAAGAGGGGGAGACCACCTTTGCTAGCTCCAGGTTCCAGCTCCTGCTACCTCCTCATCACCCTTGTTTCCTACAGCATCTCCAAGACTTGGGTTTGCGTATGGAGGCGACTTTGTCTTCTTGCAGCCCTTGGCTCTATCTGGAACGTTGTTGGTTGTCGTATTCTCCCGGAGGCATCTGATGGGTAGAGGCCAGGGATGTTGCTCAACATCCCTTGGGGCATAGGACAAAGAATGATTGGGCTCCCGATGCCAAGAGCCCTGCCCCAGACTCTGCTGTCAGCACAGGGACTGTCCTCCTTCAGGTGTTGGTGTGGCCTGCATTGTTCCCGCCAGTCTCAGCCGCCCTGGGAGATGGCTGGTATTATTTGCCCAAGTTCATGCAGGAGATGAGAGGCCAGCTGGGATTCAAACTCAAAGTCTCTGGTTTCTCTGCAGGAAGAAACACACGTGCACGCGCACACAAACACACACACACACACCACACCCCAGTCAACTCCTCTGCACTCCCTAGTGAAGGAATTTCAGGGGTGTATCATTGTTACTTGTGGAACATTTTGTTTCAAGTACTGTTTTGCTGGGAAGTCCAATGCATAAGAGAACAAATAGGACTGCTTGCTTGGAGCTATGTGGGTTCTGTCAAAGTCCCTCTTGCCCCTCCCTTGGGTCCCACTCCCATCCTCCCTCTGGAGCCTCAGAAATCATCTCTCTACCCTGGTGAGGTCTCCAGAAAGGCTGTACAGTTTGAACACTGCAAAATTCCAGGAGATGCAAGTCCCATGGGCCACCTTGTAGGGCTAGTAGGGCCAACGTAGAGCTGCCTTTAGACAAAGCAGCAGATAGGTTTCTTCATGAGTGCAAACATGTATTACTTAGTAGTATTGGAGAACAATAATCTGGCACCCCAAAATATGTCTTTTTGGAAAAGGGTTGATTTCTTGTGGGAGAGGCATGTACCAGAAGACCACTCTCCTTGACCTGTCCATGGAGAAGGCAGAACTTAAATCTGCATAACTCTGTCTTCTCTGGGAAGCTCTCCAGCTGACCTTCGCCATTCTTCCTCCAGCCTCCCTGTCTTAGCTCAGCTATTTAAGATGGAGTCTGAAGCCATTGGGTGAGTTACTCAGTCATGCTGGGTCTCCCATGTAGACAGGAGGTAGACATGTTGTTATTAAACTTGTTTTTCACTTTTTCTCTTGTCAATCTGTCTGATGCTTGTTTGATTATTTGTCAGCCTAGAATAACCCAAAAGGTTACAGGTTTTGGGTCCGGACAGTAGCTAAGGAATCATTAATGAGGTCTAGAGCTGGAAGGGCATGCTGAGTATCTGCCTTCCCCATCTAAAGATTTTGGAAACAAATTGAGTTAGGCTAAAGATATTTCCCTCCTTGCTACTCCTTGGACTCAGTGGTAACGCAAAAATGGAATTGTCCATCCCTGGTTTTAAAAAAAAAAAATCAGGAGTTGAGGCGCCTAAGCACGTCAGTCCTCCTGATGTTTGGGAACCAGGGAACCGCTTGCCCAGAGGCCCAGCCAGTTTCTTTTGCGTCTCCCTGATGTTGGCTTGAACCTAGTATGACCTGGACTCTTGTGCCTGGGTAGAGAACAGTTTGTAGTTGAGGTTTTGGGCATCTTCACAGACCTCTTGGGTAACGTTTGGTGCTACAGCTGGCAGAGGGCGCCAAGCTGGGAGTAAGAGCCTCTCCCACTGGAGCAGTGTCTGCAGCAGTTGGCCTGGAGGGCCTGTAATGAGGCATAGCAGATGTTCTCCCTGGAGGGGGGTTCCTTAGCTGCCTGGAACCTGGGGACCTTCCAGCCTGCCATGAATCATCCTGACCCATCTCCCCTCTGCCTTCCCTCTCTCCATTGCCTCTGCCTGGACCCAGGCCACAGCTCGAGGCCTCCAGTACCAGTACTCACTCTCTTCCAGCAGGGAGTGGTCCCCATGGCTCAGAAGCCTGGAAATGAGGCCTCCCTTGTGGAATGTTCCAGAATGGGGAAGGCAACATGGGCAGAAGGTGAGAACAGGGTCCACCTATGGGGACAAGGAGCAGTGTATCTCCTTTTGTACCTCTTGAGATGTGTACCTTCATGGACCTATTTAAGAACAAAATCGTAAAAATAATCAGCTTGGGACTTGGCATGAGAGTCCCCCCACCCCAGACCGGGAGGTAGCTGAAAACACAGAGGCTGCCGGAGAGACTCCTTTCTCATCCCCTTGACCTGGTCTCAGAATGATGAACTCTACCATCCCAGGAAAGCCTCCATCTTTGTATTTGTTCATTCTGGCAGTTGGAATAGTTGGGGTGGTGTGGGGTGGGATGTCAAATTGAAACAGGCTGCAAAATAGCAAGTGCTATGACCCAGGTGGACAGGAGGGATCAGAGAAGGCCTCATAGAAGAAGAGATGTGGAAACAGGGGTCTAGGAATGAATCAAAGCTAGGAGGGTTGGGGGCACATGGTGGGAGGTGTGGTTTCTAGCCACAGGGAGGCCTGGGGTGAGGCCCCACTCTGGGATAGAGAGAGCCTGGGGACTGCCTAGTAGGTGCAGGAGCCATGTGCTAGTATCTCCAGCTACCCTTGAACCTGAGGACCCTCAGCCCAACCTGGCTTACTTGCCCTGTCTGGCCTACCCGCGTGCGCACGGGTGCCCCTGGCTGGTGGGCTCAGCTCGCCACTGGGCTGTGGCTGTGGCTGTGGCTGTTCCCACTGGCTGGCACAGGGCCAGCACACAGTCTAGCACAAAGTCTCTGGGTGGTCTTGTTGTGAGTTCTTGACCTCCCACAGAGAGAATCCAGGTACAGGGAGCCATTAGCTCATCAGATATTTGTTGAACACTTACTGTGTGTCAGGCGTGGGCTAAGCCAGCGCTAGAGATGTAGGCAGGAACTAGTTAACAGGTTCCTGCTGGCAGGGAGTTTATATTCCACTGGGGGAGACAGGGTGTGCAGAATATCAGTTGGTGACGAGAGAGGATGTTGTGTGACAAGAGGCTGGGGGTGGCAGGGAGGCCGGGCTGGGGAGGTGTCCTGTGAGACTTCTCCCACAGGAACTCCTGTAAGAAGTACAAGAGGTTAGACAGGGCAGGAGACATAGTCCCGGGCAGGTCAGAGGAACAGAAAAGACCTACTGAGGCTGGAGTGAAGAGCTGGAGGGCATGAGTAGGGGGTGGGGCAGGAGATGGGTGGGTGCGAACGGCCTTGTGCCTTCTGTAAACGAAGGTCTGGCTTTTACTCCAAGTTCACTAGGAAACCGTCCAGGGTTCTCAGCATGGGCATGACAAGCCCTGAGCTGTACTTTTAAAAGGTCACGGTAACCCCAAATGATGCTATAGCTCTCCTCCTTACTCCCAAGTTGATAGAGTCAGGTTACAGTTCTCAGAATGAATCAAAACAACTTGGTAGGAGATAAGACGTGGGCTGAGGGAAGAGAGGAGCTTCAGAGGCTCCAAGATTTTGGGCTTCTGCATTTGTCTGCTCTGTAACTGTTCCCAGTAGAAAGAGCTCAGGGGAGGGGACAGACAGGCCCAGCTCTCAACCCTTAAATACTTCAAGCCTTGCTTTCACTTCTTTTTGTTTGTTGTTTTTTTTTTAAGATTCATTTATTTATGCATACAAGCTGGGGTACAGGCCAGAGGCGTGGGGCGGCAAGAGGGTTCACCAGAGACAGAGTGGGGAGCAGAACAGGCAGATCGACGGAAACACACTGCTGAGGGGAGCAGCAGGCGAGGCAGGAGAGGTCTGCCGCACCATGTGGGAATCTCCCCAGCCAGGTTTCGAACTCGCATTGCAGCTGCTGACAGGCCCACAGCACAGCGCTTACCCGCTGCGCCACCAGGGAGGCCCTGCGTTCACTTGTGAAACAAACATAGAGACAAAATGACAATTGGACATAAAAGATGTTAATTCTTACCCTTGACCAAAGAGCTTATAAATGTCCAGAGAAATTGTTGGGAGGAAAAAGGATGTCTGCAACAAACTGCACAGATAGGCTTATGGACCCCACCTCAGGCCAAAGAGATCCAAGACACTAAGGGCTACTAATCCCTTAATTCCATCATCATCCCGAAGAGAGGATTGCTGGGAACTGAGGGGTGGAGTTAAGCAGCTAGGTTGGCTATATAACCAGAGTTTTGGACCTTGGAGCTCTCTTGGCTTCTTGCTGGGCTACAGTGTGCCATTGGGGGTTTCCAGCTCTTCGGATCTGGTAGGACGTATTTGGAGATTTATCTCTCTCTCTCTCTTTCTCTTTTCCTCTTTTATCCCCTGAGTTATTCATTTTTTTATTTCCCTTCCTTTTTGTAAATAAACCTTTTATTAACCTTTTTGTGAGTGCCTGCAATTGTTCTTATTGTAAGTCCTTTTTTTAAGCACACGGGTAAGAACCCAGTCAGGCACCCCATTGTATATCGGGGTTGCCCTGCTACAAAATGAAATGTCTATCTATAGTCACGTTAACCTAAAATTTCAGGAGGCCATTAAAATGAAAAGGTGCATTTATTTAGAATAAAAAAATTGAAACTCAGGGAATACAGATTAAAGTAGAAAGCCCAGGGCCTCCCTGGTGGTGCAGCGGTTAAGCGCTGTGCTGTGGGCCTGTCGGCAGCAGTGATGTGAGTTTGCCACCCGGCAGGGAGATTCCCACATGGTGCGGCAGACCTCTCCTGCCTCACCCGCTGCTCCCCTCAGCAGTGTATTTCCGTCCATCTGCCTGTTCTGCTCCCCACTCTGTCTCTGGTGAACCCTCTTGCCACCTTACTCCTCTGGCCTATGCCCCAGCTTGTATGTATAAATAAATAAATCTTAAAAAAAAAATAAAGTAGAAAGCCTAAAATGTACCCTCAAGGAGGATAACTGAGGATTTTTTTTTAAGATTTATTTATTTCTGCATACAAGAGCTGGGGTACAGGCCAGAGGTGCGGGGTGGTGAGAGGATTCACCAAGACAGAGTGGGGAGCAGAAAAGGCAGATCGACTGAAGTACACTGCTGAGGGGAGCAGCGGGAGAGACAGGAGAGGTCTGCTGCGCTGTGTGGGAAGCTCCCTGGCCCGGGATCGAACTCGTGCTGCAGTGGCTGATAGCTTCATAGGCTGAAACTTAACCCGTTGTGCCACTAGGGAGGCCCTAACTGAGGATTTTATGGGAGGAAAAGAAGATAAAGTGGTTAAAGAAAGAAGCTAATTTGTATTAGCAAACTTAAGCTGGTCATGACTACACATAATTGATTCTCTGAAAAGGATGAAAAGGGAACTGACCCATTGATTCTGTCCTCTAGCTAAAAGTTTGTAATCATCAGTTCTCCTGATCGATGACTTCTCAAGCAGTAGTTTTGTTACAGGGCAGGGAGAGGGACACCCCCGAAACTCCAGACCTGCCCTGTTCTAAATGGGTTCTGCCATCTGCCGCATCAATACAAAACCTATAGGACCTTTTGTGGAAACAGACTTTAATACAACTAGAAAAGACAGGGAAGAAAAAGAATATATTTTCTAAATCAAGCACCCAATGTTAACCAGCTCCTCGTGGGTAAAAGTCCACCCAAACTTGCTTGGCCCAAAGCAAGTCTCGAAAGCCTGCCACAAGCCTAGAACAGCTTTTGGCAGGGACCCACACATAAGGGTCAGAAACAGCCAGACAATTCTGGGAGGAACCAAAATAACTTTCGACAGGGACCCATACAAAAGGGTCAGAAACAGCCAGACAATTCTGAGAGGAACAGAACAAAATCAAAACCAAAATCAACACAGCCGTCGTTGACTTCCCCACGGGTCTCTCACCCACATCTCTTTCAGTCAGTCCAGGCCAGTGCAGCTTCTTTACAAGTCTCTCTGCTCCTTGGGCCTCTGCTGGCTTTCCATCCTTCTTCTGTCTCCTCCTGTTTTCTATGTTCTGTTCTGTGTCTCCTCTGTGTGTCCTCTTTGTGTGTCCTCTGTCTCTGTTCTCCAGCTTCTTATATCCTGCTCAGTTCCACCCTACCTTGGGTGGGAGAGGGAACCTGGGACACACCCTTCCTCCTTGGGACCACCCTGTTACAGTTTGATAGTTTCTTAAATAAGTTGATTTTTGGCCCTATTCAGAGATATTTATCCTGGTTCAAATGAGACAGATAATGTGATTTCTCTGTAACGACTTCATTTTAAAAGGGGGTCACAGATATCAACTCTTCACAATCACAAAGCAACTCCAACTTTGTTCAGAGGACAAGGCAGGAAAGTAGAGACTCTGGTGGACACTTAACATGCAGTTCATAGCCCAACTCCAGGCCTCAGTCTTCCTCCATGTTAAATGGAAACAGGCCATTTCTCTCACAGGCCTAAGACGAGCAGGTGACAGAACACAGTGCCCATCACACAGGAAGCACTCGGTAGGCGGGGGTGGTGCAGGGACCAGCAGGATGCCATCCTAACTTCATGCTCACCCTCTACTAAAGACATATTCCGGTCCAACACCAGGAACCGTGTGCAGGAGCTTCATTGTTGTCTGGATTAATCCCCACAGCCCTGCAGGAAGTACTATCAGTACTATCAGCATTTTGCAGATGAGGAAACAGCTCTAGGCAGTGGAGGATCCGCCCCAAAGCCCACAAGCTTGGGCTGCAATGCAGAGGTCGCACTGCCCAGGGCCAAGGACAAGCCGCCAGTGTTAGTGTGATCAGCTTGCTAGGAATGGTCTCCAGGTTTTTAAATGACTAAAACAAAAATAAAAGAATACAATTTCTTGACACGTGAGAATAAGAAATTTGGATTTCAGCAGTCAGAAACAAAGTCTTATGGGAACACAGCCCCAGTGCATTTGTTTCCTATTGTCCACGCTATTTTTGCTACAGAGGCAGGGTTGAATAGTTGAGACAGGAAGCTTATGGCCTGGAAAGCCCAAACTGTTAACTCTGGCCTTTGTAGAAACAGTGTGCAAGCCCTGCTGGAATGCACAGCTGTACAGCAAGTTTCTCTCTACAAGGAGACAGAGCAAATAAATGCCAAGGAGATAGCCCTGCGTTTGCCCCCCTCCCAGACCTATGAGGGAAAGAAGAGTTTCAAATCTGGACCAAGCAGGTCAGCAGTGATGCTCCATCTAGGAGGGACCTTGAGAAATGAGTCCCCTTATTTTTAGATGGGAACCAAGGCCTTGAGACTGGAGGCAACCAGCTGGAGCCACCCAGCACAGGGCAAACAGTCTGAGCGGAGGGGTTCCCTCCCCACACAGGGAGATGCAGGCCACACTCAGGTGGGATATGCCTTAGCCCCTTGGGGCTTCTTGGTCCTAGGGTGGTGAGGGGGAAAGCTTCAGGGCGCACAGTAGTGGCCATCCCTGGGTGGGAGAGCAGGAACGGCTGCCCAAGCTCCTGCCTAGGCTCTGCTTGGCACCTTGCAGCCACCCGGTTCTAGGGTGAGTCCTGCACTCAGGCCACAGGCTCAGGTTTGCCCAGCAGGCCTTTTCGCCGTTTTTTGCAAAGCAGGGTAGACACACCCAGCTGTGAAGACAGCACATTTGATCTGTCGGGTGGGGGAGCTCCTGTCTGACTAGGAATCTGGAGGAGCTATCCAAGGGTAGCCCCCAGGGGGTGCAAGGCCCAGCCCCCATACCTAATCCTATCCCAATCTCACTGTTTCCCTCTCTAGTACACTAGAGAGATTCAAAATGTGCCTGGGAGGCTGGAGAAATAACAAAAGTAATGGCTGTCTTTAATTAAGTGTGGCTCAGGTTGGGTGCTTAGGGAGTGTTTGTGCAATTGTCAGATCCCTCACCACTGGAAACTTCCCGTGGCACTTACCTCTTATGTGTGTCCTGGTTCTCACAGCCTCAGGCACAACTCCTAATCTGACCCCGTTTAGCTGTCTCCTGCCCCCTCCCCTCCTAAATCATTCGAAAACTGGATCCTTGGTTTCTTCTCTGGACAGTCCCTTTAGCTTCCCGGCCTGAAACTTTCCCTTCATCCCTCATTCCTCACCCTGATCCCTTAGTGTTTTCTCAAGGGAAGCTGTTGATTTCCCCACACACCCCTGCTTAACAAGGTCTGGGGGAAGGTCTCCTGTTACTCCTTGTTGAATCTAGCGGTTCATCTCTTTGAAAGGGGGAGGAGCTTCGTAGTGCAGTGAAGGGGCACCATTTTCCCTGCTCCTGTTTATAGAGAAGAAGAATTGGAAGCACCAAGGTGAAAGAATTCACCAGAGATAGAGTGGTGAACAGAAAAGTGGGATTTCCTGAAGAACACGGCTAAGAGAAGCTGCGGGCAAGGGGTGAGAGGTCATCTCTGAGAGTCCAAGCCTGTCCTCATACTCCAGGCCTCGTTGATTGGTTACGGTGTCTGTCTTGGGTGGCCTGAGTAGTTATTTGATAGCTCTATAAAGGTTTTACCTCCCTATTGTGTACTTGTTTGTCTCCAGGGTAGGGTGGGGATGGAAAATGGCACCATCCCTTCCCTCATGCAGTCCTTTAAAGTAACATTTCTACTATTCCTTAGCCCTCCAACCCAGTCCTGAATATCAAAAAAGGAATAGCTCCTTGGGTTTTTAAATCTACTCTTTTTTTCCCAAAACTTCTATCAACCACAGCAAAGAGAAACAGTCATTCATAGATTTATCAACTAACCTGTGTTAATATCCCCATGCGCCTGGTACATTAATTCATTTATGTACATTAATTCATTTTTGCACATTAATTCATTTAACTTTTACAACAATTCTTATAAGGTCATGTTATATTACCCATTTTGCTGATGAGGAATCTGAGGCACAGAACCTGAACACCATTCTCCATGCATCCAGGCCCGTGCGTCCAGCCAAATCGAGCACAGAGGCCTTTCAATCCCTTTCAGGCTCTCACACTCCCCTAGTCCACCATGAAACTTCCTCTTCCCCATATGACTCTTGGAGGGTTCCTTATCCAGCCTTCTGTTTGGCAATGTCCCAGTCAGAAACCAGCCCCCACCCCCACCCCTCCGTCCTAGATCTAATCTATCGCCTAAGCCTCCTTATCTTTGAAACTCCACCAAACACTGTCTGGGCCCCTGCCCCAGCCCACTGCAGCAGTGCTCCAGACCTCAGACTTTCTAAATGCAAATCTTTTAAGATCAGCAAAATAGTCCCTGTTGTCTCAAAGACCTCAGCCACATTTTTTTTAATGGTGAAAAAATGTATATTTCAAATTAGCCACCTGCACTCAGTGTAGATAATCCCAATTTTGTTGGCAACATCCAGAGGATCACGGGAGCCAGTTGAACTTAAGCCTTCTTTTCTCCGTCCGTCTGATCAGTGTTTGTAACAGGGTGGTCCCCGGGAAAGGGGCAGGTTGCAGGCTCTGTCCCCCACCTAAGGGAGGTTGGAACTGAGCAGGGAAGAGAAGCTGGAGAGGAGACTGAGGAAGGGAGGAAGAAGAATGGAGAGGCAGGAGGAGACCTGAAGGTGGCACATGGAGCAAAGAGAAGTGAAGAAATTGCACTTTCTTCTTGGCCTTGGGCTGGTTGAAACAATGTGGGTGAGAGACCTGTGGGGAGGTTAGCAATGGCAGCTTTGATTTTGAATTTGCTCTTTTCCTTTCAGACTTGTCTGGCTGTTCCTGACCCTTTTCTATGGGTCCCCACTAGAAGGTGCCTTAAACTTGTGGCAGGCTTTTGGGCCTCAGTGGCCCTGTTTCGGGCCAACACTGTTTGGCTGAATATTTACCCACGAGGGGGTCCGTCAGGACACACCCAAGCTAGTCACCCTAACCAGTCAATGATGCATGGAGTATAAATGGAGCCTCATGACCCTCATTCTGTAAGCAGGCGGCAGACCTCACCTTTCCTGCCTGCTGTTCCTCTTAGCGGTGTTGTTATAGGGCAGGGAGAGGGGCACCCCAGAACCCCTCAAACATGCCCACTCTAAATAGGTTCTGCCATCCACCACATCAAGACAAAACATATAAGACCTTTAGTAGAAAGAAACTTTAATACAATTAATGTGTAATACAGAAAAGACAAAGAATATAATTTCCAAATCAAGTACCCAAAGTGACCCATCCCCCTGTGGGAAAAAATCCACCCAGATGGGATTGGTCCAACCTCCCTTGGGTGGGGCAGAAACCTGTGACCTCCCATTTTCCTGGGGACCACCCTGTTACCGTGTGTTTCAGTATATCTGCCTGTTCTGTCTTCCACTCTCCTGGTGAGCTCTTTTACTCCCATATCTCTGGCTCCCCTGATTCATCCCCACAGCAGATCCCAATGGTCTTGTAAGTAGACTTAGCAGGTATTCTATATTATGTGTGTTGAACAAGTGATTGAAAAGTGGATGAATGAATGTGAATGCCAAGCAGAGAAGTCGACACAGTTATGCGCCCTAACAATGTTCCTCTGTTACTGTAGGCGGGGTGGGCACACCCCATGTAGTGCAGTGGGACAGAGCCTTGGCTTTGGGAGTGACATAAGTTGGTTAGCATCCTTCTGACAGCATTTGCATGTGTGTTTTCCTCCTGTAAAATAGGATGATAATATGGTCTTCAGCTGCTTAAAATAAAAGGCACGACCTGCATGTTTGTCAACTGTTGGTTCCGTTTCTGCTGCTCAGTGGGATGGCATCATGACAGAGATGAGAATTGGACTGTCAGGCTGCCTGGGTCCAATTCTTGGCTTTTCTCTGTATTAGCTGTGTGACTTTGGGCAAATTACTCAACCAGTCTGAGCCTGGCAATTTTGCCATGCAAATTGGGATAATACTTCTACCCCAGGTATGTAAAGCAAGTATGTGCAACATCTCCAGTAAGGGATTTTTACCATAATTCCTGCCACCTACACAAGCCCTGTAATGTACTCGGGGGCGGAGGTCCTGGCCTCTCCCTCTGACGCAGACAACTTCCTTCTCTCTCTCTCACTCTTCCGTTTCGCACTGCCCTTGAGCCTGAGTCCTGCCTTTCTTCCCGGACACTACCTGGCACCCCCCTAAGGAAGCCTTTGTTCCAAGGAAAGAGGAAAGGCCTTTTTTCCCTGTCTCCAGCTCTGCTTCCTTGACCACCCCGAAGCTGGTTTACTCCCCAACTCATCCCTTCAGGGGTCCCTGTGCTTCCACTTCCAGGGGGTGCTAAGGGGCTAATCAGAGTCAGTAAAGGAACCACAGTGCAAGCTCACTAATGGGCCCCCATCTGCCTTCCCTGTGACACAGCCCTTTAACCCTGCTGAGAGGCACGCAGGGATTTCCTGTGACTCCGGTCTGCTGGTTTTTCACATTTTGAAGGCAGAAGGCTGGGAGGGAAGCAGATGGGTAGACAGAAGTCAGAATGGGCTGGGAGAGTCTGAACCCACAGTCAGGACGCTGGGTCCTCATCCCAGATCTGCCACTGACTTGCTGTATGAGCCTGCACAAATCCATCCCCCTCTAGGTCTGTTTCCTCATTTGTAGCCAGAGGCAGTTGGAGCTATAAAGGCTGTGCTAATGTTCTCAAATTATCAAATTCTGTCACTTCTGCAACTCAGGGGCAAAATTCATTTCTGCGTCATTCACTGTCTGGAAGCTCTGGAGTGTTTTTGATGGGGGAGAGGAGGTGTGTGAATGCAGCTCAGCCCCACCCAGGAGATCCCAGACTCCGAGCCAGGAGTTCCTGTGCTGCCCGAGGCACCTGTGCGGACTGAGGCACAGAACACCTCTAGAGCATCAGACCTCCCGGCTGTTGCTCGTACTTGGGGCTAAGCCCCTGGAATTCTTTCCCTGCTCAGAAGCTTTCACGCCAATAAAATAAAACTGGTTTGGGCACAGCAAGTGGAGAATCTGTTCATTGATCAAGGAACAAAGAAGGGTGAACTTGGGCTCAATAGACAACCTTCTCCCTGAGCTAGGGACTGTCGTGTCCTTTGTGGGGAAGAGATTACTAGCATCCTGCCTTTGTCCTCTATGCCAGCAAAGCTCAGAGGGATATGATTATTAGGGGCATGGGGGTGCTTCTTGTTGCCCGGTGGCAAGTCCTTTCTGTTTGCTATGCCCTGTCCTCTCACTTCCTGGCCTTTGCACAATCCATTCCCTACGTGTGCAGCAGTCTGATCTCTCTGCCCTTTGTGTAACTCAATTTATCATTTAGGCCTTGACTTTATTTATTTGCTTAATCCTTCATTTATGCCTTTAACCCATACTGATAGAGCACTAACCAGGTGCCAGGCCGCGCCCAGGGTTTGGGATCCTGCACCATCCCGATTCCCTGGGAACGTCCAGATTCTTATGGGAGGAGACAATCAATATTAAGCAATTTCACAAAAAGTAAAAGAATTTGAGCAAGAAACAAGAGTTGAGACTGAAGGTGGGGTGGGGGCCCTCCTGGAACAGGCAACAGGGTATATGGCTCAGAGACATTGAAGAAAATGGCTTGTCAGAGGAGCAAGAGACCCTTGGGCTGGGGACAGTGGGGAAAGGGATGGGACTGCAGGAGCAGGTGGAGTGGAGCATCCGGAGTCCTCTCTGAGGGAGCTGGGGCCTCTCCATCGTGTGTGGCTAATTGTCCTCTGTGCTTCCCTGTCACACCAGCTGCCAGTTTGTCGCTGCCTGCTCATTTCTCTGACTCCTTGACCAAACAGCGAGTTTTTAAGGACAGAGACCACTTCCTATAAGTGACTCCTGGCAGAAGGAAAAATTTGTCGCATCCTTAAGAGTTGCCACAGACTGTCCCCTCCCCCCCCCAGCTAGCCCCATCTCAGCAGATGGCACCACCCATCCAATCAGTGGCTTAAAGGAAAAACAGAGGCATCCTCATGGGCACTTTGATTTGGATTGCCCTCCTCCTGGGTGTGCGAGAAAAGACCTGTCCCCCTGTTACAGGGCAGGGAGAGGAACACCCCAAAACCCCCAAACCTGCCCGCTCTAAATAGGTTCTGCCATCCGCAGCATCAATGCAAAACATATAAGACCTCTTGTAGAAACAAACTTTAATAGAACTAGATAAGACAAAGAATATAGTTTCTAAGTCAAGCACCCAATGTTATCCAATTCCTTGTGAGTAAAAGTCCACCCAAATGGGATTGGTCCAAAGCAAGGCCCAAAAGCCTGCCACAAGTCTAAAACACCTTTTGGTAGGGACCCATAGAAAAGGGTCAGAAACAGCCAGACAGTTCTTCAAGGAACTAAAACACCTTTCAGCAGGGACCCACACAAAAGGGTCAGAAACAGCCAGACAGTTCTGGGAGTTAAAGAGCAAAATCAAAACTAATATCAGTGTTGCCATAGTCAACCTCCCCACGTGTCTCTCACCCATGTCTGTTTCAATCAGTCCAGGCCAGTGCAGCTTCTTTACAAGTCTCTCTGCTCCTTGTGCCTCTCTGGCTCTCCATCCTGCTTCCTTCTTTCTTCTCCTGTCTTCTGTCTTGTGTCCTGTGTCTTGTGTCTCTTCTTCTCCAGCTTTTTATCTCCTGCTCAGCTCCACCCTCCCTTGGGTGGGGCAGGGAACCTGGAACACACCCTTTTTCTGGGGACCACCCTATTACACCTCTACCTCTCAAACCATCCCCAATATACTTTGGCTTCGGCCTTGGCCCAAGGTACCTGGGAGCTGCTCAGCAACTCCTTCTGTTGGGGAGAAAAAGGACATCTGCAACAAACTCCACAGATAGGTTTATGGACCCCACCTCACATCAAAGAGATCCGAGACACTAAGAGCTACTAATCCCTTAATGCCATCATCATCCCGAAGAGAGGATTACTGGGAACTGAAGAGTGGAGCTGAGAAGGAGATAAAAGCTGGAGAAGAAGAGGACACACACACACAGAAGACAGGAGGAGAAGGAAGCAGGATGAAAGCCAGAAGAGGCACATGGAGCAGAGAGACTTGTAAAGCAGCTGCATTGGCCTGGACTGATTGAAACAGATGTGGGTGAGAGACCTTTGGGGAGGTTAACTATGACAATGTTCATCTATATTTTGACTTTGCTCTTTAACTCCCAGAATTGTCTGGCTGTTTCTGACCATTTTGTGTGGGTCCCTGTTGATAGCTATTTTAGACTTGTGGCAGGTTTTCGGGCCTTGCTTTGGGCCAATCCCATTTGGGTGGACTTTTACCCACGAGGAGTTGGATAACACTGGGTGCTTGACTTAGATACTATATTCTTTGTCTTCTCTGTCTTTTCTTTTTTTTTTCTTTTTTTTTTTTAAGATTTATTTATTTATGCATACAAGCTGGGGTACAGTCCAGAGGCATGGGGCGGCGAGAGGGTTCACCAGAGACAGAGTGGGGAGCAGAACAGGCAGATAGATGGAAATACACTGCTGAGGGAAGCAGCGGGCAAGGCAGGAGAGGTCTGCCGTGCCATGTGGGATTCTCCCTGGCCGGGCGTCGAACTCGCGTCGCCGCTGCCGACAGCTCCACAGCACAGCGTTTAACCGCTGCGCCACCGGGGAGGCCCTTCTCTGTCTTTTCTAATTGTATTAAAGTTTGTTTCCACAAAAGGTCCTATATGTTTTGTATTGATGTCGCGGATAGCAGAATCTATTTAAAGCAGGGCAGGTCTGGGGTTTCGGGGGTGCCCCTCTCCCTGCCCTGTAACACTTTGTCCGCATGCCATTTCCCAGTTTAAAATGTTGGCAACTAGCTTTGATTGTTTTTCGTTGTTGGTTTTTCTTTTTTAATACTGTGTAGACTGAGGGCCTCCCTGGTGGCACAGTGGTTAGGCACTGCGCTGTGGACCTGTCCACAGCAGCAATGCAAGTTTGACGCCCAGCTGGGGAGATTCCCACATGGCCCAGCAGACCTCTTCTGCCTCGCCCACTGCTCCCCTCAGCAGTGTATTTCCGTCCATCTGCCCGTTCTGCTCCCCTCTCTGTCTCTGGTGAACCCTCTCACCGCCCCACGCCTCTGGCCTGTACCCCAGCTTGTACACATTAATAAATAAATCTTTAAAAAAAAAATACTGTGTAGACTGAAAAACAAAACAAAAACCAGTTATTTCCCACTGTGCTTAAAATAAAATCACATCCCAGGAATCCTTGCTATTCTGGTCAAGTCCAGGTCTCCAAGCTTATCTTCACGTGCCTCTCTGCTGTTCTAGCTACACGGGCCTCACTCTCTACCTCTATCACTCTGTTTCTGTCAATCTGCTAGCATGTGCTACCGAAAGTTACCCAGGGACACCCAAACTTGCACACTCCAAAACGCAATTCTGCCATCCTTCACATAAAGACAGACCAAACTCTTAGTGTGAAAGATCTTTAATAGAATTAGTGTGCATCGAGAGAGAAGAGAGGGTATTAATGTCTCAATAAAATACCCATGATTATCCACTCTTGGATAAATGCCCAGCCAAACAGGATTAGTATGAGGCAGGGCCACTGAAGCTGAAGGGCTGCCACAAGTCTAAAGCACCTTTTGACAGGGAATCACAGTGTTATGGTATCATTACTAACGTTAAAAACTAAGCCTTCACTCCTTGCCCAGCAGGTAAGTTTGGGAGGCTTGAATGGATAAGAGGAGGGAATGGGGCTGTCATGGGACCTGGGCCAGTAAGCTGATAATCTGGATCATGAGTCCTGACTTGCCCAAGGCCAGATATCCTAGCCATCATCAATGCCTGAAGCAGGAACCTCAGCCCCTCTACCAGCACAGAGGACCTCTCAGTCTCACCTGCTCAGCAGTGTATTTCAGTAAATCTCCCTTTCTCTCCTCCATCATGTCTCTGGTGAATACTTTCACTCCTGCAACGCTGTCCTACCCCCCCCCCCATTCTCCCCTGCAGCACATAGGAAACTGGTTTCTGGAGCAGGTCACAAAGAGCTGAGGCAAAAGGAGATACCACATCACTGTAACTGCTGCCATTGTCAGCCTCCCATGTGTCTCTTCTTCCATGGGTCTCCTTCCCAGCGGTACTAGGATGCAAGTCTATAGGAACAAGAGCGCCTCTCTTCCCCAGACACCACCTGCCTTCCATGTTATATAGCTTCACTTAGCTGCTCAGCCACGCCCCTCACTCCCCGTAGCATCTGGGACCTGTAGTCCAAGGTAGCTGCATGTAAATGGGGGCAGGGTGCATGGTACATGCCCTAGCAATTTTTATTCTCTCTGCCTCTTTCTGTCTCTCTGCAGCCTCTCCTTTTCCTCATTGTTACTGCAAGGTTTGTTCCTGCCCCAGTGAGTCCCAGGGCAAGTTAGGGTTAATTAGGCAGCTTCAGGGACAGTCAGGTAGGGACATCAGAGACAGAGATAAGGGCAGTAAATTCTAGGTGCTAACCAAAGTATACTCCAAAGACAAGGGCAGTAAATTATAAATGCCAGCCAGACATACTCCAGAGACGAAGTCAGAGGTCCAGGGAAGCTAGTGGGGACAGATAATTTCAAGGCTAAAATTTAATTGTGACAGTAAATGTTGACAGACCTTAAAAGAAAAACTCTAAGATAGGAAATGGGAAAATGGGCACATCTGCCTGGAGGAGTACAGCCACTGGGAGAAAGAGCCAATCACAAAATAGAACAATGAGACTTTAGAACAAAGAAAAAAGTTTTAAATACCCCTAGACACAGGCCCACAGCGGCTTCCTTGCCCCTCCCAAGTACAGCATACCTGGGAGTCCTTACTTTCTTCCTCTGAATAAACTTTTCTTTACTCTCTTAAGTAAACTTTGTTTCTCTCTGCTTACTTATCTAAAATGTCTGCGAATTCCCTTTTACGGCTTCCTGGGACAAGAACCTGTGGTGGTTCAAGGGTTGATAGCGTATACCGGCTTCACCAGAACCTTTGCATGTTCTGTTCCCTCTGCCTAGTATGCTGTTTCCCCGG
Organism: Scalopus aquaticus; assembly: GCA_004024925.1. Taxonomy (NCBI): domain Eukaryota; kingdom Metazoa; phylum Chordata; class Mammalia; order Eulipotyphla; family Talpidae; genus Scalopus; species Scalopus aquaticus. The sequence continues at coordinate 34,970 of PVIJ01011177.1, read as the reverse complement.
ATTTACACTTGGCTGTTTTCCTCATCCAAACTCAATTCCAGTGTCATCTCCTGGAATGCTCTTCATGCTTCCCTGACTTTTCCCTAACATTACCCACTATTATTCACCCCTCTTACCCGGTATTTCATTTTTTGTTAATTCAGTTATTTGTTGTCAGTCTTCTCTTGAAGGCAAACTGCAGGAGAACTGGGATCCTCTTTGCCTGGCTTGTAGTTTTCACCCCAGAACATGATTCATTCATGGTTATTGAATGAAAGAAAGAATTTTCTGATCTCTTTTATATGCCTGGCTCTGTTCTAAGTGATTTATATGTATTATCTGAATCTCACAGCAGCAACCCAGATAGAGCTAAGCTGCAGCTCAGAGAGGTGAAGTTACCTGCCCAAGGTCACACAGCTAGAAAGTTATGGAGTCTGGGCTCAAGCTGCCTGCCTTCTAAGACCACATGGGAATTACAAAAATATGCTAATGCTGTGGGGGAACAAAAAGCTGCCACCCCAAAATAAGTCTTTGGGGAAAGTTTGATTTCATGGGAGGGGCTCTGAAGGCTGGGTGGAGGTTGTTTTTGAAAGACATTTACATGTAAACATCTTTCTCTGAGGGGATCTTTCACTATACTGTGAAGCCCCAATCTCTTTAACTCTTTTTGATGGAGAAGGCAGAACTTAAATCTGCATACCTTCCTTTGTTGTGTCTTTACCTTAACCTCTTTAGCGAATTTCCCTTTCCACCTCTCAATCTCCCCTGTCTTAGCTAAACTATTTAAGTTGGCATCTGAAGCCAAGTGGGTGTAGCCAGGAGATACAGATGTGATTAAATGTCTATTACTTTTTCTCTTTTAATCTGTCTGATTTTTGTTTGATTGTCAGCCTAGAAGAACCCAGAGGGATTTGGGATGATTTACTTTGTGCCCCAACATGCCTGTAGTAGACTCTTAGAGTACATGTATGAATGAATGAATGAATGAATGAATGAACAAATTATAAACACCTGGACTGATTGCCGGATGTCTGGCTGTCTTCATGTCCTTGGGTCTGTTTCAGAGGGAGCATGTACAAGAACTAAGGGACCGTGTGTACCAGCTCATACCCAAAGGCCTTGTGGTTCTCTGCTTTGTCCAGAATGAGCCCACATCATCCTGGGCAGAGGGGATCCCCGGGAGCATCCCAGTAACTATGCTTCTCTCCCTGTGGACGCTCTATCTTGTGAGAGTCAAGACTCTGGCTGGCTGCCCACCTGCCTGCCAGCCAGAGCCTCTCAGCTCATCCATCACTCCACCGTGCTCTGCCAGGCGATCTCACAGGAAAACCCAAAGCCTAGGAGGGACTTGAGGGCTAGGGAGGAGGCCCAGGAAATCAGCCAAGGACTGTGTCAATCCTGCCTTGGCTGAGGAGGGTGGATGGGGGAGGAGGGAAGGAATAGGATTCTGTTTGAAAAAGCAGTGGGGTGAGGAGGAGTGATGGCGGTGACTGCTGTGTGTGTGTGGAGGGTGGCGATGCTCTTGCAATGGAAATTCAGCCTCCCCAGTTCCCCAGCTGCTCTGACCCACAGCTCCAGGGAGCAGACTGACAGCCCCAGAAGCAGGCAGTTTATGGCAGCTGACAGATCACAGTCTGGGCTGCCCTCCCAGTGGGGAGGCCCTGCTCCTCCAAGATAGCAGAAAAGGGCGTGGGGGAGAGGCCAGGCACCTCCATCTTCACCACTCCTTTCCATTCCCAGGTCAGAGCCTTTGGGGATTAGAATTTGCGCTGTCTCCCCAGAGAGCTTCTGTTGAAAGTCAAACTGTCTGAGCCCAGTACTCCTTAGAGATCTAGCTCCAGGGAGGCAAATCAGTAGTCCTGGACTTCTGTTTTTGTTTTGCTTTCGTCTACACAGTTTAAAAAAATTGCCAACATTAAAACAGAATAGATTGCAGATAAAAACCTGATTTCTGCTTTCTCTTCAAAGATCTCCCCACTGGAGCTAACCTTCCCAGGGATGCTCCAGCAGACTCCCCTGGACCCGCCTCACTCTTCTTTGTTGCTGGCCTGGCCTTTGTGGGCAGTGAGCTTCCCACTCTTGCCTATTCCAAACCCCTCCCAGGGAGAAGTTAGGGGTCCACCATACAAGGACCTAGAGCAGGTCCCAGGAGGAAGCGACTGTTAGCCCTAGGGCTGAGAGGTCCCCTCGTTGTTTGTTTCTCTTTTGCCTCTTAAGAGCTGTGATCAAGTAACAGAGCCCCTTGGAGCTTCAGTGTTCTTATCTGTGAAATGGAGGTAACAAAGTACTGGTGAGGAGTAAATGAGATAATGCACATTTAACATTTGGCACCATCTTTTCTATGTGTGCAAAGAAGGTCCACTTCATTTTGAGTAGGTTATACATGTGATTATGTATATTCCAGTTAATATTTACACACATACACACACACAACCGCACTCCAAATCATAGCAGCTTAGGGCAGTGTGTTGCTGTCTCATTCTGTGTGCTGACTTAGTTCAGGTGAGTAGTTCTCACCCTTGGTCTTGTTACAGGGCAGGGAGAGGGACACCCCCAAAACTCCAGACCTGCCCTGTTTTAAATGGGTTCTGCCATCCGCCTCATCAATACAAAACATATAGGACCTTTTGTGGAAAGAAACTTTAATACAATTAGAAAAGACAGAGAAGGCAACGAATATATTTTCTAAGTCAAGCACCCAATGTTATCCAACTCCTCGTGGGTAAAAGTCCACCCAAACGGGATAGGCCAAAAGCAAGTCTCGAAAGCCTGCCACTAGTCTAGAACAGCTTTTGGCAGGGACCCACACATAAGGGTCAGAAACAGTCAGACAATTCTGGGAGGAACCAAAATACCTTTCGGCAGGGACCCATCCAAAAGGGTCAGAAACAGACAATTCTGAGAGGAATAGAACAAAATCAAAACCAAAATCAACATAGCCATTGTTAACTTCCCCATGGGTCTCTCACCCACGTCTATTTCAATCAGTCCTGGCCAGTGCAGCTTCTTTACAAGTCTCTCTGCTCCTCGGGCCTCTTCTGGCTTTCCATCCTTCTTCCGTCTCCTCCTGTCTTCTGTCTGTGTGTTCCGTCCTCTCTGTGTGTGTCATCTGTGTGTGTGTCCTGTCTCTCTTCTCCAGCTTTTTATATCCTGCTCAGTTCCACCCTACCTTGGGTGGGACAGGGAACCTGGGACACACCCTTTCTCCTGGGGACCACCCTGTTACTGTCTCTGGTGTTACTTGGTCACATGGGGGCAGGGGCGCATGCTGCTGGACTGGGGCTGAGGTGGCTCACTCCCAGGGCTGCCTTGTGATAGCAGCTGTGGGCTGGAACTCAGATGGTGCCACAGTGTCTCCGTGGGCCACTCCATATGACTGCGGCTTGGGTTTTTCCAGCTTTGAGGCTGGAGTCTGTGAACAAGTGTCCCAGAGCCAGTGAGCCAAGAGAGCCAGATGTAGCTGCAGGGCCTTTTACAACCTAGCCTTAGAATGTCACTTCCACCTTTGTTTCCACCTACGCTGATGCGATCCTGCTCAGATTAAACAGGCGTGGACACAGTTCTCACCTCTCAAAGAATTTGGAGGCCATGTTTTAAAATCACCACAAAATATATGTAAACTGAAAAATAACATTCCCTTCCACCCATCCCCCCAAGGCTGAAATACCCTCCATAGCAGCCCTTACTAACCAATTTCCTGGATGTCTTTCCAGGGAAATCCACCCACAAGGACGTGGGGGTAGCACAACCACAGGCATCCCTACCGTCAACTCTGTTTTGCAAATTCTCTTCCAACTCAGGAACCAAATGAATTCTGATAACTGGTTAGACAAACTATTTGCTATTTGTTATCTGAAACAAAAGGTTCCAATAAAGTAGCATCCCTTGCTTTCTGAGCCCTTGACATCTGCATTCATAAACCAAGAAAATCTGGATAACAAAATATACTTGTATAAATACACATGAAAACACCTCTTTCCTCTTCTAGAGTATACGAGACAAACTGTCTTGTACTTTGTATTTTTCACTTAATTTACCTGGAAGGGCCTCCTTGGTGGTGCAGTGGGTTACGTCTCAGCACTCTGAAGCTATCTGCAGCCACTGCAGCATAAGTTCGATCCCTGGCCAGGGAGCTTCCCACATGGCACAGCAGACCTCTTCTGCCTCACCCACTGCTCCCCTCGGCAGTGTATTTCAGTCAGTCTGCCTGTTCTGTTCCCCACTCTCTCTGGTGAATCCTCTCACCCCCCACACTTCTGGCCTACACCCCAGCCTGTATGTAATAAATAAATCTTAAAAAAAATAAATAATTTACCTGGAAGATGACCCATTGCAGCACAGATAAGATGGGTGCCGTTCCTTGCAAGAGTACATGGCATCCCATTGTTCAAATGTGCCTTGATTTGTTTTATCGAGCCACCTCCTGTTGGCCATTTTTTCCCCAGTCTTCCACTAGTTACAATCTACACTGCAGTCTGTAGCCTCATCCTCAAGTCTGTATGCAATTGTGTAAGAATATCTGTGTGATAAATTCCTAGAGGCAGAATTCTAGGTCAAAGGGAAAGACCTTCTCTACTACATCCTGGCAGGGCAGGCTCAGACCTCCACGCCTTCGCTAGGATTCCTTCTATTTCCCTTATTCATGGTGTCACTTGCAGGATCCTGCTTGCTTCCAGGGCAGCAGGTGTAGCTGCTTCCCAGATACTCAGCAAGGTCATATAGAGACAGGCCTGCAGGGGTGAGGGGAGTACAGGGACTCCTCGGGGACATAGATGATGGCCTTTGAGAAAGGCGGACTTCCGGGTGGGCCAACACTTCATCCCCTTATTTTCAGCAGCTGCTGAGTCTGTTTCTCTCAGAACCCAGAGCAGTTGCTGTGGCCAATTAGGCTGCTTTTACTTCTTGTAAAGAGAAAAAGAGAGCTGGTTCCTTGTGGCAGGAGTACATCCAGCTGTGCAGAGGCATCTGCAGGAGCTTCCAGATGTAAAAAAGCCAAGAGGAGGAGGCTCCATCAGGAACCCACTTGCTGCTTCCCCTGTTACAGATTCATCTCCATGAAAGGGGGAGGGACATCACAGCACAGTGAATGGTGCCATTCACTTACATGCAGTTGCCTTGGGCTACAATTCCCACATGCCACACCTGAATGGGGGACAGCTGAGAAGGGGTGGGGTGGATTTATAAGTGGAAGTGGAGTGAAGGAGGAGGGGGAGATATGTGAAAGAGACACTCTTAGAGGAGAGATGCGTGGGGTGGTCCTTGGCAGAGCCAATGGCAGCTTTTATCTCCATCTCATGGTGGATTATATATTACATTTTGAATTTTGGGTCTCACCTTCTGTCCCAGCTCCCTGGGACCTGCCTAATCCCTTTCTTGTGGTTACCTGCCAGAAGGCACCCTAGACTTGTGGCAAGCTCTTGGGCCTCAGCCAGCCTGTTTTGGGCTCAACCTATTTGGCTGGGCATTTGCCCGCAGGGGATGGATAATTTTTGAAGTTTTAATGGGAATCTGTTGTTTGAAATCCTTTCTTTTCTTTCTTTCTCTCTGTACACCAGTTAAAGATCTTCCACACTGAATCGCTTCTCGGCCTTTTGGCTAAGATCAAGTGTAAAGATCTTCCACACTGAAAGTATGCTTTCTTCGCCTTGTACACATGTATGGCCGAACCCTATAAGAATATCTCTTAGGGCCTCCCTTGTGGCCTAGGGGTTAAGTCTCAGCGCTTTCACCGCTATGTCCTGAGTTCGATCCCCAGCCAAGGAGCTGACCCACATGGCGCAGCAGACCTCCTGTCTCGCCCGCTGCTCCCCTTAGTGGTATATTTCAGTAAATCCACCTGTCTCCCCACTCTGCCTCTGGTGAATCTTCTCAAAACCCTTGCACCCCTGGCCTACACCCCAGTTCTTCTTTGCATAAATAAATAAAATAAATCAGGATCGAGATAAAGTCAGTCAGACCCCACTCACCACAGCCAGTCCAGCCAAATTTGCTGGACAGCACGGGGACCCTGGCAGGGTTGCTGCAATCCCCATGCCCCTGAGGGGGGGCACTGGCCTGCTTTTTACCCTGTCCCTCACCTCCATCCCATCCTTGCAAATGAGACCCCAGCACAGCCAACAGGCCAGGAGGAAAGGTGGTGGTGGTAGAGGGCATTAGACCATTCTCACCCTCTTCATTGTAGTCACCCTTCATTGAGTTCGTCTCAGGGTGGCAGATATGCTCAGGACCTTTACATGCCAGTGATTTAAGGTTCTTGTGGCTGCATATAAAGGAAGCCTAATGGTTTGGCTGAAAGAAAATGCTCATGAATTGGCTCTTGGAACTGAAAAGTCGGCGTGAATTTGGCTGCTAGCAGCACAGGATGTTGCCTGCAGCAGCTCGGACTTGGTTGGCTTTTCCTTCAAAGAAGTGGTCCATCCACAGATAGGTGGGCTCTCCAGGCCCATTTTCTCCCAGCTCAGGAATTCGAGGAAGGGGAGAGCCTTTCCTCACACAGACTTTGGGTGACCTGCTTGAGATCAAGCCCACCTAGGGGCCACAAGAAGAGTATGGCCACTGCATGCCCAGTCTCCGTGAGCTGCAGTCTCAGCAGAGAACATAATAGCATGCGTCTCAAAGGAGTGCTGTACAGACCGTATGAAAAGAAAGACTAAATGAATGAATTCATGACTGTCACCAGGCATGCAAGACTGATGTCATCTGTGCAGTTAGTCGCTCCATTTTGTGGAGGGGGAGACAGGTACTGGTGGAGTGAGAATGTTGCTCTCAGTGGCCCAGCCAGGATTGGAAATCAGGATTGCCTGACTGCATTGAACTCAAGGAGCTCCCCAACTTGTCACACCCCCTAGACCCAGGACCCTGGTTGGGATCTGCAAGTTTTCAACTCTGTGGGCCTGAATCAGGCTCTGCCAGGGCTCCGGTGCCAGGCTGAGCTGTGGGCTTGCTGTCTAGGTCTGGGTGTCCTTACATTCAGGAAGCATCCTCATCAAAACCAGATTTCAAATAGCCCCTGATGGGAATCTCATGCACCACTCCAGACTCTGACTCTATTCTCCACCAGATGCTCTGCCAGGGCATCGCCCCTCCCAACCCTGCAGTGCCATCTCACGCTGCCCCTTCGCCTGCCTGGATAGGGTTTCTCTGCCCTCTGTCTGGCTGATTCCTTCTTATCCTGTGGAGTCAGCGCAGGGTCACTTTCTTCAGGAAATTTCTGTGATGTGTCTATTGCTCTCCCCATTTATAGGCTCCTTCATTGGGTTTATTTCTACGATACCTCTGATCACATTCTAATAAAATTCTTCCTAATGGTCTCATTTTCCTCTTCAAATCCTAAGATCTCTGAGAAGAACTTCATTTCTGAACACAATTGGTATGCCATAAATGTGTGTTGGATTGCCACATGAATGAATACAGGGCACATGTTTTGATCAAAAAAAATGTTTATATAAAATGTGACTCAAGTATGTGGTTAGAATTTGGGGTTTCTTCGCTATACCATCTTAATAGGGGAGAGAGGGGAGGAAAGACATTTACAAGAAAACAAATGACTAAGAAAGATAATGGGCCCTTAGGAAGATAACTGGAGATAGGGATAGTTTTGGTACATTGTCCCTTTAGGTGAGGTCATTCTAGTCAGTCTTCCCTAGAGGGCACTTAGGACAATTGAGTTCTTTTTTTTAATTTTTTTTTTTTTTATACATACAGCTGGGGTACAGGCCAGAGGTGTGGAGCGGTGAGAGGCTTCACCAGAGACAGAGTGGGGAGCAGAACAGGCAGATCAGGAATACACTGCTGAGGGGAGCAGCGGGCTAGGCAGGAGAGGTCTGCTGCGCCATGTGGGATTCTCCCCGGCCTGGTGTCGAACTCGCATCGCTGCTGCCGACAGCTCCACGACAGCTCCACAGCGCAGCACTTAACCACTGCGCCACTGGGGAGGTCCAGGACAATTGAGTTCTTTTGGGAGGGTATGCTTTCAGGAAGATAAGGCGAGTAATCCTGTTTGTGAAACAGTGGTATATTCTTTTTTAAAAAAAAAAAAGATTTATTTATTTATGCATACAAGAACTGGGGTGTAAGCCAGAGGTGTTGGGGGTGGTGGTGAGAGGATTCACCAGAGACAGAGTGGGGAGCAGAACAGGCAGAGCCACTGAAACACATTGCTGAGGGGAGCAGCGGGTGAGACAGGAGAGATCTGCTGCTCCATATGGGAAGCTCCCTGGCTGGGGATCGAACTCATGCTGCAGTGGCTACGCTGCAGTGGCTGCAGATTGCTTTATAGTGCTAAGACTTAACCCTGTGTTCCACCAGGGAGGCCCTGTTCTTGACTCTTTTACTAATAAATCCATTTATTAGAAGCTGCATCAGTTCAAGCTGAATCTAGGGTTTCAAATCATTTCAAGTGTCAGGCCTTGCTCTCTGTCCCTTACGCACAACTAGTCAACCAGTCTGTTCCTCTCTGCCTCCCTCTTTATTTCTCTCCCTCTTTCCCTGCTGTTTTCTTATGTGATGATTTCATCCTCAAGCAAGCTCCTCCCATGTCATGGCCAGATGGTCTGCAGCTCCTCCAGATGTGCACCAAGCCAATTGCTGGCTACATCTCTTTTCCTAAGAGTTCTAGCACAATTCCTTAGACTGGGTCTCATGGGACCTAGCAGGGGAAGACATCAGCTTATCAGTCAGGTCACGCCTGGAAAGGCAAGGTCAGCATCACCCGGAATGCCTGGACAGTGTGTGGAGGAGGGGCTGTTTCTGGAAGGATAACTGGGGTATTGCTAACAGTGAGGGGGCAGTGAATTCCAGGCAAGGGAAAACCACAGATGGCCTTGCTACAGAGAAAAGGCTACAGTGTGAAGAGAGCTGAATCACAGAGCCTCAGAAGGTTGGAGCTAAAAGGCCCTTAAAATGGTTCATCCAGATCTTTGTGTGACAGCTGGTTGCCTAGGGAGCCCCATCCTGTCCCTGGTTGATGCCTGAGTCCTGGGCAGCCTGAGGGGATTAGGAGAAAGTCCCCTTGGTATCCCCATTCTCCCCTGACTGCAATTCCTCTGGAAGATTCCAGGTCACAGCTGCCCACCAGAGACCTTGTTTATGTTCTTGTGAGCTCTGGGCTCTGGCCGTCTGCCAGGCTGGCAGTTAGCCACACCAGCCCCGGCTGTAGTCTCCCTCTCTGACACCGAGGCTGGGTTGGAGAGACATCAGGGCTCCTGGGAGCTCCTCTGGCCTAGGATGTTGACTTTCCCTCCCCACTACTCCCCTCCCAGCCCTGCCTTTCTAGAAACCGCAAACCCTGAGCATCCTGTTCAGACCTGCTCAGACCCTCCTGAGGCCTGGAGCCATTATGTTTCTCCCAAGTGAGAGCAGAAAGCTAGAACAAAGGACCTGTTAACCTAAACCAAATCTTACAGAATGGAAAAGCCAGGCCTTCCTCATCCTCTTCTCCCACCTGGGGCTGAAGCAGCAGAGAGAATTTCCAAGACTCAGCAGAGGACAATCCAGGTCTCAGAAAATCCCCAGGGGACCCTGCTAACCCTCCTTCCTCTTTAGTCCCCCTCCACAGAATGTTCAAGCAGAAAAGCAGCTTTAATAACATCTATTTCGGAGACAGGTGCTCACAATTCAGAACATGTTGTATTTGGCCCTCCTAGTGTTTAAGAAAAGTTTGAGGCATTTAAAAATTTAGATTTCACATGAAAGTTAACATGCCCAGCTTCTTCCAAAAGCTCATGGGTCTGTGTGCCCACTTGGTCCCAATTGGCTATGCAGTGTCAGCCACCCCTGCAGATGACGAGGAAATATAGCTTAAAAAAAGGCTAGAACCAGACTCACACAAGGAGATGGGGGTAGAAGTGATTAGCATGGCCATTAACCTAACTATACCAATGCCAAGATTACAAAAGCAGACACAGGCAAGTATCAGACTGCAGTAAGGAGTGTCAAGAGCTTGAACCAGGGGTAAAGATATGGAGACTGAGCCTATTCTAGCATCTCCTGTCCCTTTCAGATCCTACATAGTTATTCAAAATCAACAGCAAACAAACCACTCCTGGAAGGAACGAGCCCCTCCCAACTGAAAGAGGACTATATCAGGGCAGTTTCTGCAATGGCTCAGGGCAGCATCTAGCCTGCGCATCTGTGCCTATGCGGGTACCCCTTTTCACCAACTCGGTCCTCAGCAGGGCCTTCCTGCCTGCCTGTGACCTGTACTATGTCTGGTCTTCCCTGACCTCCCTCATCAGAGGCAGCTCTCCTCAGGGCTGCCCACCTGCCTGCAACCACGCAGGCCTCTCTCAGCAAACCTGTCCCTTCTGGGGCACCTCTGACTGTGTGTTTATACAAGCTCTTCCCGCTTTGTGTTTATAGAAGCGTCCTTTACTTCCCTGTCCCTTTCCCTAATAAACCTGTTCTTTTAAGTATGTCTAACGTCTCTGTGTCATGGAAAAACTCTCTGTGTGCCCCTGAAGGGAAGCTCTGGTGAACCCTTTCCCAGAGTAAACCTGTTACAGGGCAACCCTAATATACAATGGGGTGCCTGACTGTGGGTTCTCACCCGTGCGCTTAAAAAGGACTTATAATAAGAACAATTGCAGGCACTCACAAAAAGGTTAAAAAAAAGGTTTATTTACAAAAGGAAGGGAAATAAAAAAATGACTAACTCGGGGACAAAAGAGAAAGTGAGGGAGAGAGATAAATCTCCAAATACGTCCTACCAGATCCGAAGAGCTGGAAACCCCAATGGCACGCTGTAGCCTGGCGAAAGCAAGAGACCCCCAAGGTCAAAAGCCCTCGTTATATAGCCAACATGTCTGCTTAACTCCACCCCTCAGTTTCCAGTAATCCTCTCTTCTGGATGATGATGGAATTCTGGGATTCGTAGCCCTAGGGGTCTTGGATCTCTCTGGCTTGAGGTGGGGGTCCATAAACCTTCCTGTGGAGTTTGTTGCAGACGTCCTTTTTTCCCCTCAACAAACCCAAAGACCCTGCTCTCAAAATCCATCAACTCCAAAAATGACATCACAGACGGAGTGGCAGGGAGGCACCAGCCACAGTCTCCTTCACTGAGGCCAAGTGCCAGCCAGTTGCTATTTTCCTTTGCCCTTGCAATATTTGTTTTTATTCTTTATCTAGTTTACTTCTTTTGTGCCATCAGAAAGAGAAAATGAAAAGCAGAGGGTGGCTTGTTTAAAGGAAATCAGAAGGGAGCCTACATTTTTTTTTAAAGATTTATTTATTTATACATACACACCAGAGGCGTGGGGCGTACAGGCCAGAGGCGTGGGGTGGTGAGAGGGTTCACCAGAGACAAAGTGGGGAGCAGAACAGGCAGATCAGAAGTACACTGCTGAGAGGAGCAGCGGGCGAGGCAGGAGAGTCTGCCACACCATGTGGGAATCTCCCCGGCTGGGCGTCGAACTCGCATTGTGCGCTGCCAACAGCTCCACAGCGCAGCGCTCAACCGCTGCGCCACCAGGAAGGCCCAGGAGCCTACATCTTTGTAGAGGAAATATTTTGTTAGGTGTTTATATCTGTTGCTTGGTCCCAGTGAGCATACGAGTTTGCAGCCACGATCTAATCAACCCTCCCCTTCTTCTCCATCCCCCCTCCCAATTTTGCTGAAGAGCTATTCTGGGTGCAGAAAGTTCCAGTCCAGGCTCATACTTCTTAAATGAGAAGAGGCCTGTAGGTTCTCTCCAGCCACACCTGTGCTCAGCAGGGCTGCGGGACAAAGACACCCTTTCTAAAACAATGTCCCCAGGCACGCTGTACCTCTTCTTTTAAAAGGGAGCCTTTAGAGGAGACAAGCAGGGGCCCCTGCCTATCAGAACCTTCCAGAAAGGAGGAGTGGGGTACAGAGACTGTTGCAGAGCTAACTTGTTCTGAGGCCCTGGGCTCTTCCTGGGGAGGCAGGAAGTTCTCATTCTTAGAGATGGTCAAGCCAGGCTGAAGGTCACTGATGGGGATAGTGTAGGGAGGTAAGAGCTAGAGAATCTGGGTTGAGCAATGTTTACATTTTGGAGGTTCTCTGATAAGTATCAGAGTCTCTGGGGCCTCCCTCTGAAATCACAAAGTTATGTGTCTGAAGAGAGTATTTATGGCTTTTTTTCAGATTCATAAATGGTCACTGAACCTACAGACAGGGTATGGGCAAGGGGGTAGGTGGTGGGGCCGGAATGATGCTGGGTAAAGAGCATAAGGTGGTCTGTGACTGGGGTTTATCCATCTGCCACCAGCCATACCATTCCCTGGCCACTTACTAACCTCTCCCTGCCTGTTTCTGCATCTGTAAGACAAGAACAATCATGCTACCTAGTTGTAGTCTTGTTTTTAAAGATTAAGTTAACTTACAGTAGTAGTTGGCATGGCATTAGGTGTTGCTATTGTATCAGGTTGCAGAGGAAATCCCTTACCTTCTGGATTCATATAGCATGGCAAATAAACAAGCATCAAGACAATTGACAAGAGAAAAGGTAAAAAAAAAAAAAAGTTTAATAATAATAGCATATTTATTGTATACATAGGAGAACAGCCCAGGGAAAAACTGAGGAACTAACCCTATGACTTCAGATGCCATTTTACTCAGCCAAGACAGGTTGGGGAGGAGGTCAGAAAGGGGAAGTTACCAGGGAAGTTAAGGGAAGGCACCTTAAACAATGTTATGACTGTGATGCAGATTTAAGTTCTGCTCTCTCCACTGAAAAGAGGTAAGAAGAGGGAGCTGCACTTTATGGACTGGTTCTCCTTTTTATGTGTAAATAAATATCTTTCACAAAAAGTCAACTTCTAGCTAGCCTTCAGAGTCCCTACCATGAAATCAGTCTCTTGCCAAAAACACATATTTTGGAGTTGCAGACTTTTGCTCCCTTATAATTACTAGTATTCTTTTATTATATTCTCACACTAGACTGAGATTCTACAGATTTTGAATGTGTACATAACTGTCAAGGCTAAATACTTGCATTTTTTTCAGGGGGTGATGCTATTATCCCTAAGTAGAAGGCTTTAGTGGTAGAACTTGAATCTATGGCAGAGCAAGGAGGGAAAGTACCTCAGTTTAGATCTTTTTTAATATCATCTTGAAGTAGTTAAGTGTCTGATTGCTTTAGTTTCCACATCTACAAATGGTAGTGCCTATTTCCTAGGGTTGCTTTTTGAAAGGTTATTTTATTTACATAATTATTATGTAATTCATAATTATGAATTTACATTATCTGCATAATTCATTTTAGGTCCTCAGCCAGTGTCTTACACATATGAAACAGCACAGTACACTATTTTCACCACCATCATTCTGGGTTTGGGGTTCTTTCTGAAGATCCTAAAATCACAAGGCATGGGTTCACTTTACTAATAATGCTCACCCTCATTTTTTTAAGAATTATTTTTCTTTATTTATACATACAAGAACTGAAGTGTAGACCAGAGGTGCGGGGGAGTAAGACGATTCACTAGAGACAGAGTGGGGAGCAGAACAGGCAGATCTACTTAAATACACTGCTCAGGGGAGCAGTGGACTAGACAGGAAAGTTCTGCGACACCATATGTGGGTTAGCTCCCTGGCCAGGGATCGGACTCATGCCATAGTGGCTGGCGATAGCTTGATAGCGTTGAGACTTTAACCCTTGTGCCACTGAGGAGTCCCCTTTGTTGTTTCTTGAGGTTTGATTTTTATCTGTTTAGGCACCCCTTTTAGATTCTAAGGCCCTGGGGGAGAAGAAACTTGCCACCAGAGAGTGAAAAGAGTATGAACTCCAGAGCTTCAAGTTCTAGGCTCTACTATTAAGTGGGAGCCACATCTCTTCTACACTGGCTCTCCACCTCTCATTGGAATGCAAGAGCTAAGAATTATTCAGTCACTGTTAGTGCAGGAACAAACGATAACCAGGGACCCCAAAATGTTAAGGGTGCACACTCTGAAAGGGATTCTGCCACCTGCAAGCACAAAGGCAAAGGAAACATGCTCATAGCATGAAAGATTTTTAATACAATGTGTGTGCAAAGAGAGAGAAAAGAAAGGATTTTAAATAAGGTCTCAAAACTCCCAAAATTATCCATCCCCTCATGGCAAATGCCTAGACAAACAGGCTTATCCTAAAGTGGGCCACAGCAGCCCAAAAGCCTGGCACATGTCTAAGGTACTTTCTGGTGGGGAACCACAGGAAACGATGTAGACAGGTCCCAGAAAGTTGGGACAGAAGGAGAGTGAGAAAATTCAAAATATGACACATCAAGATAACGGCTGCCATTGTCTCTGCCAAGGACCAGGCACAGTCTCCCCATGTGTCTCTCACCCATGTGTCTCTTCCAAGTATCTCTACATGTCTCACCACATGTCTCCTCCAAGTGTCTCCTTCCAGCAATACCATAGTGCAAATGGAAGCAGGAAACGCAAGGGAGTGGACCCTCCTGACTTCCATGTTATATAGATCCACCTGAACTCAGCTTCACCCCCTAGTTTCCAGTAGTTCCCCTGCTCAGGAAGTCCTGTTCACCGCCTGCTTGTTCTTACAATCCAAAGCAATTGCATGTAAGTGGGAGTGAGAAAAATGGTGTCTTCCTTTCACAGAAATGTATCTGTAACAGCTCATGCTGAACACACATTATGCCCATCTTTATGTGGCATAAAGGTCTCTTTACCCACAGGGTAACTTGGTAAAATAGCTTAGATTCACTGGTCAACAAATTTTTACAAAAGTCATATCACTGAAATAAAAGTAGTTATTTCCTATCAATTTGTATGTGCTCAACACGAATATGACAGTCAAATTCTAACTTTGGCTCTAGTTTTTTTGTAATCTGCAATAAATTGATGTTTACATTGCGAAATGCATGCCAATAGTAATAGGCCTATGGTTAATACTTGTAAAAAATCAAGTCATATAGACTACTTCCTAGATTTCTTCTCTTGTTTCTTGTACAGCTGTTCAGGAGCATCTCTGGGGAGTGTCCAGCAGTAGTCAGCCAGCCCTGTAGTGGACAATTTTCCCTGGTATCTTTGTTCCATTGATGTGATATCTTGATGAAAATATTCGCCAAGTTCATCAATAACCATACCACAGTTTTCAGGGAAGAAATCCAGATGGGAATGAAGGAAGTGGATCTTTAGAGACATATTGCAGCCAAGTTTCTGATACTGCATCAGCATGTCTTCTACTAGTTCCTTGTAGTTTTCTGTCCTAACATTCCCAAGAAAGTTTGTAGATACTAGGCGAAAAGCATTCCATGCTTGTTTCACACCATCCTGCAGCAAGTTGTTGAACCGGTCATTTCAATTCAGACGGAATGTTTGGGTAGACTATTCTCGACTTTTTTTGCTTCATTATTCTGCCGGAAAGAGGAGGAACCAAGTAGAAGTAACGGTCTTTTATGTGGTTGATTGGCTCTCTCCACACCATGGGGACTGCAAACGGCGTTGATGGTCTTTTGCCATTTAACCACTGTGAAAGCTGTGTTGTACATGTAGCACAGCATATATGTGGGGCCCAAGGATTGTCTTGGTCACCAACCTTGCATCCGAAGTAATGATAAGCCTTCTTCACTTGAGAAGTGACGCTTTTCTTCTGGTTGGCAAATGTCCCTTCCCACAAATAGAGCAGAAATTGTCCACACTATTAACACACTTTCGAGGCATTACTGTTCTGTATTGTGCCTAAATGGATAAAATAATAACAGTTCTATGGAACAGTAGCTTAAATTGTCTTGAACAAAGTCTGAAATATTTTTAATGCTCAACCTTTCTGACAGAGCTTTATATAGTGCACTGCTGACATCAGCAGCCGGCTGGCAGTAGTATTGCATTGCAGCAGAAAATGATGCAATCAACTCTGGATGATGTGTGCCTGATGGTGTTATGCAATGAGATGCAATATTACATCTTTCTAGGCTGACTTAGGATGTTGTTGCAGTCCTACTGGATAAATTTACACGGTGAGACATATAAAATGAATTACGTTAAATATCTTCAAAACAAGAGCTTATGAAAAATTTTCAGGGTTATATTCATGTTCAGCACACCATGATACTGCGGATTAGGGCCTTTTTAAGTCAGTTATGATCTCACTGTTGACCAGTGTTATTGTTATCCAGATGAGGACACTAGGACTCAGGGAGGACACAACTCTGACTGCAGATCACTTAAGAGGTGTAGGGCCAGTCTGGCACCCTATGATTCAGGCAGACGGGTAAGGATGAGTTCTAGAGCGCTCGGTCGCTTTTGCAGGCTTTTAATGATATTTTTTCAGTGAGGCAACCAGGTACAGGGCAGGTTAGGGTGACCGGGGGGCCAGGAGGCTAGGAGGCCTCCTGGTCCCCAGCAAATCTCCACTTTTTCTGGGTTCTCTCCTGTTCGCCACTGCTGCTGCTGCTGCTTCTGCTGCTGCTACTTTCTCCTCTGCTGCTCCTGTTGTGCTCCTCCCTGTCTTGCTCTTTGCTTTTGTGACGCTGCCCTTATATATCCTCGATTTCCAGGCCCAGGCGCACCCACTTACGCACGTGCAGGCCACCAGGAGGCACACATGCAAGACCACAGATGCCCATCATTAACTCTAATGGCGGTAGGGTGGAAAATCCTGATGCCTCTTTTACTTACCCTACAAGAGGTTAAGGGTTGGAGGGTGTTTATTTTTATTTATTTTTTTTTTGCATAAAGAACTGGAGTGTAGACCAGAGGTGCAGGGAGTGAAAGGATTCACCAGAAACAGAGTGGAGAATAGAACAGGTGGATCTGCGACTGGGCGGAGTCCAAAGTCCAGTAAAGGTGGTGCCCCCTGGAGGGGGTTTGCTGATGGGAATGAATAGCCCCAGGGAAAATGCTAAGTTTGCAGTTTGGGGTGGAGAGTCTGATGAGAAATAAAAAGGACTAAAGGAGAAGGGGAAGGCAGTCATCATGCTATAGGAAAAGAGGAATCAGCAGCAGGAAATGTGGCCGCCAAGACTGAGCGTTTGGAAATCAGACACCAGAAGTTTTTGAGCCGCCGGGACATAGAGTTTCAGATTGAGCATTTTTGGAATCTTTAGTGACTTTGGGACCAGTGACTTTGGAGGTTTTGCAAGTAGCTGAGCGAAGGAAACTGCTCCGAGTTTTGTTTTTACTGCAGCCGAAGGAAGAAGGCAGAGGCCCGAGGCGGGCACCTTCCTAGAATGCATGAGTACAGTTGGCCCGTCTGGCCACTGTAGTTGCTGTTTGCAGTGTTATTGGCCTGGTGCTGCGCTGGGACACCATAGCAGTTCCGGGAGCATCTCCAGTTGTGTTTTGCGTCGTCCTCGTGAGTTGGAACCTGGCCTACAGTATGATTGTTGCACGTCTGCAGAAGCAGGAAGATGCCATTTTGGAAACGTGGCCTATTGTTTGGAAGAGGAGCTCCACATCAGCAGTGGCAGGAAGACGCCACCTTTGTTACTTTTCTGGGACTTAAAGGACTGAACATTGCTTTAAGTAAGGTAAACGGCCATATGTTGACTTCAATAATTCTTTGCTTTTTCCTGTTTGTTAAATAAATCCCAACGTTGTTGTTGTTCCCTAAACCTGAGTCGTCTTGCAAATGTGCGCGTGGGTGCAGAACCAAGATAGTGACCGGTAAGCAATTTGGGCACTGCCTTTGGCAATTTTGAAAACCCTTTTGCCCGGTTTCAGATCTACTGAAATACACTGCTAAGGAGAGCAGCGGGCCAAACAGGAGACGTCTGTTGTGCCATATGTGGGTCAGCTCCCGGCCAGGGATCAAACTCAGGCCATAGCAGTGATAGCACTGAGACTCAATCCCTAGGACATGAGGGAGGCCCTGGAGCAAGTTTTGAACCCACAGCTTATGTGTTTTGCCATTAAACTGCTCTGGTTCAACACACTGACTTCTAAGGATTCAATCCGCCAACATCCTGAGGAGAGAGGGAGGTCATGAGTCAAAGTCCTAGAAAAATCCACCCTGGGTGGTTAGATTCTCCCCTCCTTATTTCTCTGTCCTGCCCAGCTGACAGTCATCTTCTTGCCTCTACCCCAAGAATCTGGTGGATTACCCGGACACTGTGTTCCAACCCAGGAGATACAGCCAAATATATATCCTTAGGCTGATAGCTTCTCAACTGAAATAATATACCTAAAATGCCCATTCCTTGTATGACAGTTTGAATAAACCAGTTTTGATCTAATCCCAGAGGGACCTTAGAGTGCCATTTTTTTTGCATAAATTCTTGTTAAATGCAAGTAAAGTGCTAGACACAGTCTCAGCTGCTAGGCCAGAGTGAGTGGGTTACTTCCTAGTAGGGGGAGAATGAAGCCAACAGGCACACATACACAGATTCTGGTTAGGATCATTGCCGGGGATACAGTGACGTCAGGCGAGTATGGAGAGGGACAGGTGTGGGAGGGTTCTAGAAGACTGTTGGCCTTCCCTTCCCAGCTGCCAGCAAGTTAACTCCACCCAGCTTTCCTCTCTGGGAGATCGCCAAGAGTAAAGCAGTACAGGTGTGCTCACTTTTCTGCAGTTCACATTCTGCCGCCGTGTCTATGAAAGCCCCACAGTAGCACCTGTTTCCACTAACCAAGAGCAATCCCCTAGGACCTATTCTTTTATGACAGAAGGCACAAGGTGAAGGAGGCTTTAGGTGTGGGTTTTACAGCAGCCCTTCTAGAAGCAGCAGCACCCCCAGCACCTTGGGGTGACTTCCCCCACTCCTTCCCATGGCCTGCATTCTACAGATGGGTATTATAGCATTCCTCTTTCTGCTTGATGTGTATTTTAGGTTTTATGTGTTTTCAGTTTTATGTTTATGATTTAGTAGGTTTTTTGGCGGGAAAGTCTGAGAAGACTCAATTAATGTCCATGGAATGAATGGTCATGACTTCTTTGCTTTACACTGTACTGGTTTACTGAAGGTTTCATAAGAATGCTCTTCTGTGGAATAGAGAGGAAATCTGTGTCCATCTTCTTTATGTTACTGAGGAGGAATGAGGCCTCCAGAATTTAAATAACGTGACTGGATTGCAAAACTTGGGAGTGGCCAGCTGGGGTCTGTCCAAGACTTCCAGTCCATTTACTGTATGGACTGTATGGGCTAGATGAAGACGACCACTTGATGGTCTTTCCTCCAAAAATCACACGTGTATCTAAATTGTGTGCACAGGCGATGGCTCCTGCTGCCTCTAAGAGTGGTGTGCCAGCTGTTTTCTCTCTATACAAGGAACTAAATGCTAATTGTGATTTAAAGCTGGGATGCCCAGACTAACTTATTATTGTCTGCTCACTGGGGTTTCAGAGAAAGCATTTCAGTGGTTTAGCTGCTGCTGGGACAGTCAGCATCTAATGCCTCTGGCCAGGGAGTTCTGCCAGGTGAGGACAAAGGACAGGTCCTCAGGCCAACCTGGGGAAGGACTTCCCAGATGGACGCCCCTCTCACTGGTGGGAAGGGTCTGGAGGCTCCAGTCTGAGCTTCAGGGGGTTTTAACTTCCTCCAGCTTCCTCCTCCAACTTTGCAGCCAAGTCTTACTCAAATGTCTCCTTCACTGTGACCCAGGCTCTGGACACGGGTAGTGGACTGCTTGATTTTGTTCTCCTGACTCTTGCTTCCTCTCTTTACTAATATACTTATAGGAATATTTGACCCAGTGCTGGGAAACCTTATTATAGGAATATTTGACCCAGTGCTGGGAAACCTTATTATAGGAATATTTGACCCAGTGCTGGGAAACCTTATAAAATGCTCTCACTTAATCTTTTTTGTTGTGGAGGAGGTAAAATGTGTGTGTGTGTGTGTGTGTGTGTGTGTGTGTGTGTGTATAAAAATTTATCATTTTAACCATTCTTTAGTGTAAAATTCAGTGGTGTTATATACAATCATAAAGCTGGACTACCAGCCCGTGGTCTCTCTGTTTTACTTTCTATCTCTATGAATTTGCCTTTCCTAGGTAGCTTGTATTTGTGGAATGACAAAATATTTGTCCTCTTGTGTTCTGGATTATTTCACTTAGCATGTTGTTTTCAAGGTTCAGCCATGTTGTACCATGTACAGAAAGTTCATCCCTTTTTAAGGTCGAATAATATTCTGTTGTATGAATTGCCACATTTTGTTTATCTGCTCATTCATGGATGCACATTTGTGTTGTTTCCACCTCTTTGTTATAGTGAATAATGAGGCTATACACATGGGTGTCAGGTCCCTGCTTTCAATTGTTTAGAATTGGTACCCTGAAATGGAATTGCTGGCTCATTCATTTAACTTTAGTACTTAGCTAAGAAGGAAGGTTAACATGTAATATGCATTTTACAGATGAGGTAAACAAGAGTCACAACAATTAATTTGTTCAAGGCCCAGGAGTGGATTAAAAGATTTGCTTTGTCTGTCTGCCAGTCCCATCACACTCTGAGTATTGAGGGGAGGAGGACTGACATTTTTTTGCAGTGGATCGACTTTCTCCTTCCCTGCTGCCTCTCCTCTTGGAATTCTATCACAGTGAAAGTGAAGTGTAGGTTTCCCCAGGCTATTGAGACAGGCCTCCCCAATATGTCCAAAATACATCTTTCTAAGATATGTCACTTTGGCATGTGGTTTGTTTCTAGCTGAGGTCAGCTGAGGTCTTTTAGGCTCACAAGAAACTGTCATTCTGTTAACTATTTAGAAGAATGAAAATTGGGGCTATTACCCAGAATTAGGACTTTTACCAGAAATAATCTTTCTCTCAGAGAAACCTACTATATGTCAGAGCAAATATATAATTACAGAACATCTGGTCTTCATTATATGAGTCACCCTCTCCTGCTCTGTGAAGTTCCCCACCTCTGCTTGAATCCCCAAGCCCTTATCCCATTCCTTAGCTTAGGATATATACCCTCATTTTGACCCTTTGGCTTTAGAATCCACACCTATGTGAATTCTCCGTACACACATAATTAAATCTATTCTTTTCACCTGCTGATTTGTCTTAACACTTTGTGTGCTGGTGCCCTTTAAATTTACCAGCCCTTGGGGCCGGCCATTTTCTGTGCCACTGCATGAATGGTATAAGCATTCAATAAAACACACACAACTCCTGAACTACTGGATATTAAAAAAACTGTAATATCTCTCATAAAACACCTTACACTTCCACCAAAACAATGTGCAAAGCTTCAGACTGAGTACGATCAAAGAAATAGCTCCTAATAGTTCCAAATAAATCCACCGTGGCATGAAAAACCGGAGACTAGATGAACATGTATGAATACATGAATGGCCACCTGATACTGGTGACAAAAACACGTACTAATACGTGAGCAGACCACAAAGTATTAAGTTTATTTGATTGCTTGACCAACCCCAGAAGAATGAGAACGGTGTGTGTGGTGGGGGAGGGGGTTCCTCTCCACTCCTAAAAAAGGCAGAACCTTCCCAAGTGCCTGGCCAGTACTTCATTCCACAGACACTGCCATGTGCCAGGCACTGACTGGTGCTGCAGGTGTGGCTGCAAACAGGGCAGACCAACCCTGCCTGCTTGGCGCTTACGGTCTAGTGGGACTGTCATCTAGTGATTAGACATTCAGTATCTACTCACACAAAAAGTCATTCCGTCACAGTTGTGGCAAGTGCTAGGTCTCAACACAGTTGATCACCAAGCTATTCCTAGCTCTCAAATCCACCTTATTTGCTGCCTTTCCATGGCCTCCACTGGAACATCAGAAGTGGTCTCCTACCTTTGGTGCCCTCCCGTCCATTTCTCACCTAGTAATAAGAGGCCTTTCTGAAGTACAAATATAATCCTGCCAACAAATATTAAAATTCTTCGGTGTCTTTCTGAGGTCCTTTAAATTGGCTTGTGCATTCCTTGCTCCATAATTGTGAGATTGAAGGTGAGGACCTGCAGCACTCTAGTGCAACCTCTGCCCAGGGTGTGTCCACCTTGACACTATTGACATTGTGTTTGTGTGGATCATTCTTTGTTGTTCTGGTCCCTACCCTCTAGTTGGCCACAGTACCCCCTCCCCCAAGTTGTGACAACCAGAAATGTCAGCAGACATTGCCACGGGCCCCTTGGGTGGGGGCAATCACCCTCCACCAACTCACTGGTGATGGCAAAAGGATTTACTTAGCTGGTGATATCATACCCATTCTCTGTGTCCTTCCTTTCCTGTGCTCCCCCCCCTAGACTGTGAACATCCTAAGGGTAAGGGCACATCTAATTCAACTTGGCATCCCCAGCACCTAGTTGGGTGCCTGCTTCTAGACTGGACCCAATAAAGATTGGTCAGACGAATGAGGGAATGTATGAAGTGTGGACTACACATCTGTCCTGACAAATAATGGCTTCCTTTTGTATGGCTTTTCCTGTGTGGCTTTTAAGGTTAACAAACCAACTCTGGGTAGCCCTTAATAGTCCCAGGAGGGCTTAGACTTGGGTAGATATTTCTGCCAACACATTTATGTTTCCATCATCATAGCTCACCACCACTACCCATTGGTTTATGGCAAGAAATAAAAGGTGTTGAGGAATATCCTAGTTTTTAAAGTTGACACACAGACACCCTGGTCGAGGGTGCTGACCAGTTGAACTTTGTGCAGGACAGAACTGTTCTAATAACATGAACTCTTCAAATGTGGCAGCCACCAGCCACAGTTGAGTACCTGAAGTGTGGTGAGTGCAACTCTTGATTTAACTTTGATTAATTTCACTCAACATTTGGTCAGGTCTAGAGCATCAATTTTACATTCAAGGGGTTATGATTCTGGTTTTACCTCTGACTTTATCTGTGTGGCTTTGGAAAGGTGCCTTTCCTTCTCTGAGCCTTGTTTCTGACTATGTAAAGGGAGAGATTAAGGGCCTGGTTGCAGTAGGGGTTAAGTCTCAGCCTATGAAGCTATTCACAGCCACTGCAGCACCAGTTTGACCCCTGGCCAGGGAGATTCCCACATGGTGCAGCAGACCTCTGCCCCCCTCAGCAGTGTATTTCAGTAGATCCGCCTGTTCTGCTCCCCACTCTGTCTTTGGTGAATCCTCTCACCCCCCACACCTCTGGCCTACACCCCAGATCTTGTATGCATAAATACATAAATCTTTGAAAAAAAAAAGGTGAGATTAAGATTAGACTGTAGAGGGCCTCCCTGATGGTGCAGAGGTTAAGTCTCAGTGCTATCAAGCTATCACCAGCCACTGTGACATGAGTTCGATCCCCGGCCAGGGAGCTAACCCACATGGCTTCCCACAGGCCCTAGGGAGCTTAGGAAGGGCAGACAGCAATCGGAAATTGACAGAAGAGATAGCTCAGATGGAAAGGCTTCTAGAAAGCATGAGCCAGAAGCCCCCTGTCAGGACTTTTCTGCTCTGCAGAACAGAGAAGTTGGCACTGGCTGGGTAGAAGACACTGTGCCTGGTAAACAGGGAGGCTGGGAGTGTCTGTTTATGTTCCATGTGCAACAAAAGGTACATTACCAGCATTATCTAATTTGATTTGCATATCCCCTCACGGGCTTGGGAATCTGATCTGGTTTTATAGAGAAGACTAAACTGAGGTTCAAGAAGTAATCTGCCCAAGATTGCATAACCAGGAAGTGGCCCTGCTGGGATTCCAGCCTAGGATGTTCTGATTCTGATGCCCATGTTGCTTTCCCACCACTCCCCATTCCCCATTTCTGTTGTGATTGGAAACCTCATGCCTAAAATTCATCAGAATGTAAGATCCAGTGAGTCCTTAGAAATGACAGGCCCGTGGCTAGCAGCTGCTGGCTCTGTGCCTACTCTGAGCTGTTGCTAGCTTATTAACACATTGTGTTAGCCTGGTTCCCAGGAGCTCTGTGATCAATTAGAAGCATCTGCCATGAGAGGAGTATGTGTTGCAGGGTGGAAGTCTGGTTTCAGTCATCCCAGAGCCTGTTCAACCCCCTCACTTCACAAATGGAGAAGCCAAGGTCCCCCAAAGTGATGAGATTTAAGTAAGATACAGGTTCGGTCAGTAGCAGGACCAGGACTAGAATTTGGGCCACCAGTTCATCCCACATCCCCTTAGGTTAGTGTACTTTTTGTACCTTCTGCCTCACATCCTGGCAAAAAGGCTGTTTGCTTAAATTCAGCAACACCCACTTCCAGTGCCTCTCTGGTACATAGATAGCAGGTCTCATCACCACCTAGAGCTGGCTGAATTAGAAGGATTAGACTGGAGAAACTCAGAACTGTTTTCCACTGAGTATGTCCCTAAGACCTACTGAAATTGTGGCACAGAGACAGTCACCTGATTCTCATTTGCCTGCTGTGTTGTTGTAGGATGAAGGGAAGTTCCCAGGGGCTTGGACAGAACCAAAATGTGCAGTCGATGGTGCTGCTTTTGAGAAAATGTTTATATACTGGTTTTCTCTGCCTCTGATGAATGATTTTAACTTCACTGTTCCAAGGGGAAGCAAGTTTTGCTCACTCCCAAGAGACAGAAAGGGGGATGTCCTAAAGACAAGTCTCAAGTGACTTTAAGGAAGGAGATGAGTCAATCAGAAAAAAAAAAATTGGTGAAGCTGAGAGTTGACCATGGACTCTATTCCTTATCACAGCACCCCTGGGGACTCAGAGGATGTTTATGAATGAATGAATCACTCAACTAAAGTTTGCCTCTTCCAGGAAGCCTTACTTCACAATGCTATTTAAAGTAGCTACTTCCGGGCCTCCCTGGTGGCGCAAGAGGTTAAGAGCAGCTCTGTGGGGCTGTCAGCAGCTGCGAGTTTGATGCCCAGCTGGGGAGATGCCCACATGGCACAGCAGACCTCTCCTGCTTCGCCCGCTGCTCCCCTCAGCAGTGTATTTCAGTGCATCTGCCTGTTCTGCTCCCCACTGTCTCTGGTGAACCCGCTCACCGCCCCACACCTCTAGCCTACACCCCAGCTTGTATGCAAAAACAAATCTTTAAAAAAATTTTAAAATTACGTAGTTACTTCCCCTTGGACCCAGTCACTTTCTATCTTAAAACCTCCATTTAATGTCTTGTAGCATATATCTGTGTCTGAAATGGCCCCTCTGAAATGTGTGTTTATATTCTGCCTCCCTTCATTAAAATGTAAACCTCCCGGCCTCCCTGATGGCACAAGGGGTTATGTCTCAGCACTGTGAAGCAATCAGCAGCCACTGTGGCACCAGTTCAATCCCCGGCCAGGGAGCTTCCCACTTGGCGTAGCAGACCTCTCCTGTCTCGTCTGCTGCTCCCCTCAGCAGTGTATTTCAGTCGATCTGCCTGTTCTGCTCCCCATTCTGTTTCTGGTGAATCCTCTCACACCACCCCCACCACATCCCTCTGGCCTACACCCCAGCTCTTGTATGCATCAACAAACAAACAAACAAATCTTTTTTAAAAAAAACATAAGCTTCATGAGGACAGGGTCCTCATTTGACTGGCAAACCCCACCATCCTCAATGCAGGGTGGCCTGTGGCTAGTATTTTATAAATATTTGTCAAATGAAGAACTGAGTTCCTGAGAGATCATGTGGTATAACAAAGGTCACATGATTTATTTTTTATAACAGCTTTATTGAACTATTATTCAAATACTCCTCATGCATTTAAAGTGTACACTTTAATACTTTTTAGTATATTCACTGAGCTGTGCAACTCTTGCCAAAATCCATTTTAGATATTTTCATCATCCCCAGAAGAAGCTCCTATCCACTAGCAGTCACACCCCATTTCCTCTCCTCCCCCCTCCACAGCCCTGGACACCATGAACCTACTTTCTGTCTTTCTGGAGTTGCCAGCTCTAAACATCTCATGTATGTGGAATCATGTAATGTGGGGCTTTGTGACTGCCTTCTTCCAGTTCACATGGTGTTTTCAAGGTTCACCCAGCTTACGGCATGTATCAGTACATTTCTCTTCATTGCCAAATTTCTTGCATTATATGGATAACACTTTATTCATTCATCAGTTGATAGACACACAAGTATTTATGTAGGCATAGATTTCCATTTCTCTTGGTATTTACCTACGATTGAGTTGCTGGGCCAGGTAGAAAATGTTTCGACCTTTTAAGGACTGGCCAGTTTGTTTTCCCTAAGCTTTTTCATCTCCATCAGCAATATTTGAGAGTTCCAGTCTCTCCACCTCCTGACCCAAACCTGTTATTCTCCATCTTTTTAATATTATAGCCATCCTAGTAGGTGGGATATGTATCTCTTTATAGTTTTGATTTGCATTTACTTGATGGCATTGAGCGTATTTTCATGTGTTTGTTGATCGTTTGTATGTCATCTTCAGAGAAAAATCTCAAGTGTTTTTGCTATTTTATTCACCGTCATGCCCTTTATCCCCTTTCCCTTTCCCTCCTTTTGCCTCTTAACTTCAGAGGCCTCACATTGTTTTTTGATAGCCACTAGTTTTGTTTTGTTTTTTAAGATTTGTTTATTTTATGCATACAAGCTGGGGTGTAGGCCAGAGGTGTGGAGTGGTGAGAGGATTCACCAGAGACAGAGTAGGGAGCAGAACAGGGGAATCCACTGAAATATACTGCTGAGGGGCCTCCCTGGTGCTGCAACAGCTTAAGTCACAGCACTATGAAGCTATCCAGAGCCCCTGCAGCACGAATTCGATACCCAGCCAGGGAGCTTCTCACATGGCACAGCAGACCACTTCTGTCTCACCCACTGCTTCCCTCAGCAGTGTATTTCAGTTGATCTGCCTGTTCTGCTCCCCACTCTGTCTCTGGTGAATCCTCTTACCCACCTACACTCCAACTTGTATGCATAAATAAATAAATAAATAAATCTTTTTTTTTAAAAAAGAAAGAAATACACTGCTGAGGCGAGCAGTGGTTAAGAAGGAGAGGTCTGCTGTGCCATATGCTCCTTGGCTGGGGATCAAACTCAGGCCATAGTGGTGATAGCACTGAGCCGTAACTCCCAGGCCACGAGGAAGGCCCCCAAAAGTTATAGATTCTTGTATCTTGATTTTGTAACCTGCCACTTTGTTGGATCATCTTGTTTCTCATAACTTTTTGATTCATTCTTTAGAATTTTCTATATATAATATTTGCAATTAAAGATAATTTCATTTCTTTTCCAACTTAGATTGCCATTATTTCATGGTTTTGTCTGAGAGCTCTGGTTAAAACTATTAATGCTAAGGTAAATATAAGTAGTAATAGTGGGCATCCTTGTCTTGTTCCTGCTCTTCAGGGAAAACTTTCAATTTTTCATCACTAAGTATTATATTTGTCTGTGGTTTGTGATATATGATATAATTTCCCTCTATTCCCATATTAAGAGTGTTTAATGATAAATGGGTGCTGAATCTTACAAATGCTTTCTCTGCATCTATTGATGACAGGATTTTTATCTTTTGTTGATGTGATGTATTACAGTGGTTGATTTGTGTGTGTTAAACTATCTTTGCATCTGTAGGATAGTTCTCACTTAATCATGTTGTACAATCCTTGTGGCAATGATACAGGGCAACAAGGGGCACTAAAACTGGCCAAGGACACTGCCCAAATTGTGTTTACCAGTCACTGTAGCTCTGAGTTTTTCACCCATGCATACAATTGCAATTGTAAAACTACTCAGGTTCAGAGAATAACAATAATGGGATTTATTTAACAAACCAGGGAAAACGAAGAGTTACTGAGGCCAAAAATGGCCATGGTCATCACCTGAAGCAGTGTCTAGTGTTTTTATTTTATTTTATTTTTTTTTAAGATTTATTTATTTATTTTTTTATTTATACATACAAGCTGGGGTACAGGCCAGAGGTGTGGGGCGGCGAGAGGGTTCACCAGAGACTGAGCGGGTAGCAGAACAGGCAGATCAGACATACACTGCTGAGGGGAGCAGCGGGCAAGGCAGGAGAGGTCTGCCTCGCCATGTGGGATTCTCCCTGGCCGGGCGTCGAACTCGCGTCACCGCTGCCGACAGCTCCACAGCGCAGCACTTAACCGCTGCGCCACCGGGGAGGCCCCTCTAGTGTTTTTAAAGTCCTAAATACAAACACTCCAAAAATGGCATCTTCCTGCCACTGTGGACCTGAAGCATGAGGCAGCCAGACTATAAACCGGGTTCCGACGCATGAAGATAACAGAAGACACAACAGGAGATGCTCCCGGAGCTGCCGAGAGGCCCCAGCACAGCACCAGACAAGTGACAGTCAAAACAGAAGCTGCAGCAGCTGAACAACCCGACAGAAAAACAGCCACAGTCGCACAGCTCAGAGAAGCGTCAGGTCTTCGCCTTCCCTGCAGGTTGTAACAGCAGCAAAACCCTGAACAGTTTCAGTCCATCCGCTACTTGGAAAGCCTCTGAACTTTTCCTCTCTGAGGTTGGCTGCTGGAGGCCTCTCCATGTCCTTCAGAGGCCCACAACAGCCTTCTGGAAGAGCTGTGCAGTGGGGTCAGAAATTGCTGACCCTGGAATCACTGAAGATCTGAAAAACACTGATTCCCTAACACCAAATGTTGGGGCCTGCCCCTGCAGTGCCTTATATTTCTCATCAAAGTCTCCACCCCCAAATGCAATACTTTGTTCACATTTTCCCTGGGGCTATCTATCTTCACCAGCACCCTCCACCCGAGGGCATCACCTGTAACAGTCTTTGGCTTAAGCCACCAGTTACAGTAATACTAGGATTTAATTTGCTAGTATTTTGTTGAAGAATTTGTTTGAATGTTATTCAGAGAAGTTGGTCTATAGTTTTCTTGTTCTGTCTTTATCTGGATTTGGCACTAGAGTAATTTTTGGCATTGTGAAATAAAATTTCAAAGATAATTTGAGCAAGGGTCTCCCTCATAGCACAGGGATTAATCTCAGCGCTATCAAGCAATGGGCAGCCACTGTGGCAAGAGTTCTATCCCTGGCCAGGGAGCTGACCCACATGGCGCAGCAGACCTCTCCTGCCTTGCCCGCTGCCCCCCTCAGCAGTGTATTTCAGTAGATCCTCCTGTTCTGCTCCCCACTCTGTCTCTGGTGAATCCTTTTACCCCTGCACCTCTGGCCTACACCCCAACTCTTACATGCATAAATAAATAAAAGTAAATATTTTTTAAAAATAAAATAACTTGAACAAAGTGGACATTAGTTCTTCTTTAAAACTTGAATAAAATCCATTGCAAAACTATCTCCTAAACTTTTGTTTTTGGTAAGGTATTTTATTTCTGTTTAGTTTTGTTGCTTGTGATTGGTTTGTTTAACTGACCAGTTTATTCAACTATACATGCATTTGTCTTGGTAGATAATATTGATCAAGAAAGCTGGCCACTTTTTCAAGGTTATTGAAATTATTGGCATGTAGTTGGTTCATAGTAACCTCTTCATTTTTAATTTCTATAGGTTGCAATAGAGATAGACTTTCAGACTATTGCCTTTGCACCTTTTGAAGTAATTGGTAAACTGCTGCAGGCAAGGGGTAGTATGTGTAAAAGAGGATCAGGGTAGTAGGGCACCAGAAGATCACCTCCAGTGTCAAGTATTTATGCTTCTTAACGTGTGCTATGGTTGGCAGAGTTGTGTGTTGGAACGGCACAGTGATTCCCTCCTCGAGGCCAGCTCCTGGGTCTCTGGGTCTCATACAGTCTTATGTCAGTTTCCACCTCTAAGCTATTTTTGAGCACTTGATGCAGTGCTGGGCATGGGTCATAATTGACTCTGGGTTATACATTGGGAATTGTTTTCTTTTCCAGCACAGAGCCTTGTTCTGGGATGTTTGTTCCTGTTTTTAATAGATGCTTAAACTCTGGTTTATGCAAGTGTTCATTGGTTGTCTTGGTTTTAGACGTGGGGTGTGCGTGGCAGGTGTTGTGACTGTCCCAGCCTGGACTTTGAGTGGGTGCCTTTTCTAGAAGGAGACAGGGTGGTCCGGCCCGGTTCTCCCATTGCCTCAGGCTCCAGCTGTACTGAGGGCCTCAGGCTTAAGAAGTAAATCTCGCTCTGCACCCCTATTCCTGCAGCTCTCCAACAGTGCACCCTCTGTCCTGGGTGGGGGGGCGTGGGTTTCTGCACAGCAGCCGCCTCTCGTGGTTGCACTGCCAGGTATCTCTGTAAGCACAGCGCGTTATGATTTTCCTACCCCTTTCTGCTGAACTGTTGCTCCTAGTGTGTGCTGTGATGGTTACTTTTCCTTCAAGGGTTTTGGCTTTGTTCTCTGCAGTCAAGCTGTGAGACTCTGAGCAGGCAAACCGCTTCACTCTGCCACCATCTTGCTGGACTCTACTTTGACCATTTTTAAAAAAAGATTTATTTATTTATGCATACAAGAACTGGGGTGTAGGCCAGAGGTGTGGGAGGGTGAGAGGATAAACAGAGTGGAGAGCAGAACAGGTGGACTGACTGAAATACACTGCTGAGGGGAGCAACCGGTGAGACAGGGGAGGTCTGCCGTCCCATGTGGGAGGCTCCCTGGCTGGGGATCAAACTATTGCTGCAGTGGCTCTGGATAGCGCCATAGTGCGAACACTTAACCCCTTGCACTACCAGGGAGACCCCTCTTTGCCCATTTTAAATTGTCTTTATTTTTTTCAGTTGTAAGAGTTCCTTATATGAAGATATCATTCCTTTGTCAGATATGACTTGGATGGGAAATCCAAAATTTGGACATTTTTAGCCCATTTTGTAAGTTGTTTTTTCACTTCCAATTAAAAGCTTTAAAATTCATAAAGATTGGGGGAGGGGAGAAAAGTAAGGAGGCAGCTCAATGTACTGTGGTGGAAGATTTTTGGATCCTTGGTGGTGGATGTGGTGTGGTCACATACATTTGAAGAGGTGTAAACCTGTACCCCTAAATCCTGTATAGAGCTATAAATGAATGTGACCATAAAAAAAAAATAAAATCAGAAAGATTGGAATTATATTCTAGTTCTCCTACTAGGCAAATTTCTTAACTTTTCTCGTCCTCAATTTTCTTATCTGTAAAATAGTTATGAAAATTCCTACCTTATAGATATAAAGTGAAAATTAAAAGAGATAAATGGTGTCAAATAATTGGTATAAGCCTGAATACCATAAATGGTATAACTATGTTTGATAGTAGTCAGAAAAACAGCAACACATCAAACTCCCAAGGGTTTCTGGTTCAATGTGTAACAGGGTGGTTCCCGGGAAAAGGGGAGGTTCTGGGTCCCCTTCCCCACCCAAGAGAGGGTGGAGCTGAGCAGGGAAGAGAAGAAGCTGGAGAGGAGACTGGGGAAGGAAGGAAGAAAGATGGAGAGCCAGAAGAGTCTCATTGAACAGAGAGATGTGGAAGAAACTGCACTTTCTTCTTGTCCTGGACTGGTTGAAATAGATGTGGGTGAGAGGCGGGTGGGAGGTTAACAGTGGCAGCTTTTATCTTGGTTTTTGCTCTTTTCCTCACAGACTTGTCTGGCAGTTTCTGACCTTTTTGATGGGTCCCAGCCAGAAGGTGTTTTAGACTTGTAGCAGGCTTTCAGGCCTTGCTTTCAGCCATCCCTGTTTGGCTGGACATTTATCCACAAAGGGATGGGTAACTTTGAGTGCTTGATTTAGAAACTATGTTCCTTGTCTTGTCTGTACTGCACACTAATTGTATTAAAGTTCTTTTCCCTTAAAGGTCTTATATGTTTGGTCTTAATGGGGTGGATAGCAGAACCTATTTAAAGCAGGCAGGCTTGGGGGCTCTGGGGTGTTCCTGTCTCTGCCCTGTAACAGATGATTCCCAAACTTGTTTTAGGGACACCTAGCTCTAGTCATGTAAAGGGTTTCTGTGAATTCTCTAAACAGAATTGATATTCTTATATACCCTTGCATAACCTTGCATACCCTAAAGGAGTTAGGGGAGGAGTACATCTGTGGGTTGGGAATGAGTAGTAAGGACAGAGGTGATGATTAAGACAAGGAAATCCACTTTCTGCCTGTGGTCACTGCTGAGTAAGCACCCTGAAAGCTTTCCCCCCCACTGCCATCCTGTTTAGTCAGAGGCTCTCAAAGACCACAGGCCAGCTGCAGAAGCTTTTCATAGAGGGTGGAGCTTTAAAACAACTGACAATCATCTGAGGGGCCATTGTAGCCCTGGGCATCACTTAAGGATGGTGTAGTAATGAGGGGTCCAAACGCCAGTGCTGCAGAGGCTGTGGGCTTGTCACCTGTGCCACTATGGAGGAGGTGGATACAGCCATGAATGCATGTATGGCCATACAGGATGGATGGAAGAATTGTGAACCCGAAGTGGGCTGTGTAGAGAGAAGATTCTCAAAGACCATGTGCCCTCTTAACTGAAAAGCATTTTTGTCTGTATGATTAAAGAAGGCATTAAAGAACATCACACAAGAGATGATTTTGAACAGTATGGGAAAATTGAAGCAACTGAAATGGTGACTAAGACAGCAGCAAGAAGAGGGGCTTTGCTTTGTGACCTTTGATTATAAAGTCCGTAGACAAGGTTGTCACTTGGAAAGACCATACTGTCAAAGAGTAAAACTTCCAGTTCTCAGATTAATGCATTTGGGGATGTAATATTGTAGGGTAAATGAGAATTATCAGGTTTTTTCACCCTCCCCTCAAGGTTAGACCTCTGCAGGCCTATGCGCATGCCTGATGGCAGGCACCTGAAGAAGGGTGTGGGCCTGCGTGAGTGGGCACATCTGGGCCAGAGACTGGACTTATAAGCAGAGTAGCAGTGGCAAGCAGCAGAGAACAGAGCGAAGCAGAGGACTTTCTGTTTGGGGTGCAGCAGAGAGACCACGAGACGCCACCAGAGAACCCGAGAGAGTGAAGATTTGCCCGGGTCTGGGAGGCCTGCCAGCCTCCCGGCCCCCCGGCCCCATTGCCTGCCCTGTACATGGTTGCCTCCCTACAAGAGACCATTAAAAGTCTAAAAAGCCGCCAAGGACTACTATTCCTCCTTTTATACCCGTCTCTGCAGCTCTATAGAGAACCTGTGCTTCCTGGTATCCTTCCTACTGCTACAAAGGTATAGAATGATGACTATAGTTAATAACGTACTGCATTTTGAACTTTCTAAGTGTAGATCTTAAATGTTCTTTTTAAAAAAGATTTATTTATTTATGTATACAAGAACTGGGGTGTAGGCCAGAGATGCGGGTGGAGGGTGAGAGGATTCACCAGAGTCAGAGTCGGGAGCAGAACAGGTGGATCTACACTGAAATACACTGCTGAGGGAAGCAGTGGGTGACACAGGAGAGGTCTGCTGCACCAATGTGGGTTAGCTCCTTGGCTGGGGAGCGAACTCATGTGCAGTGTCTAGCAATAGCTTGATAGTGCTGATACTTTAACCCCTACGCCACCAGGAGGCCCAATCTTAAATGTTCTTAACTACTAAAAAAACAAACAACAAGTAACTGTGGGGTGATGGATGTGTTACCCAGCTTTAATGTGATCATGTCACAATGTATACATACATATATCAAATCATCATTATATACTTTGTACTTACATAATCCTGTTTATTAATTACATCTCAATACAGTTGAGAAAAAGAGAAAGAAATACCATACTGTGCATTGAGGAAAATCCTGTTTTAGCAAGATAGCAGTCCAAGTGGTTCTGGAAGCTTTGATCAGTGGTCAAGGTGAATTTGCTGGCATCTGTGGTGGTGGTGGTGGTGGAGGATATGGTGGTAGTGGGGATGGCTGTAATGCACTTGGTAATGACGGAAGCAATTGTGTATGTGGTGGAAACTACAGTGATTTTGGTGAACAATTAACTTTCAAATTTTGGACCCCATAAAGGTGGAAACTTTCAAGGCAGAAGCTGTGACCCCTGTAGTGGTAGAGGGCAGTTCTTTGCCAAACGACAATACCGAAATGGCTGTGGTGGTTCAAGCAGCAGCTGTAGCTGTGACAATGGCAGAAGATTTTAATTAACCATAAGGAAACAGAGTTTAGCAGGAGTGGAGATCCAGAGAAGTGACAGGGAGTTATAGGTGACAGGAGCTTTGTGGACTCAGCCAACTACCATGTGGTAGGGCCTCAATGTTTGGAAGACATGTTTTAGGCAAGACTCATGTGTCTTGGGCAAAAAACAAGAATCACATTTTTGGCTAACTGTATTACAGGTTATTTTAGTTTCTGTTCTGTGGCAAATATAAAGCTTTCCAACAAAGTGTTTTAATATAATTTTTTTTGTTTTTTTCCTTTTTGTACCCATGCTATTGATTGCAAAATGTAACAATCTAATCATGACGCTAGGTAAATGTTTTCAGAGAGAGAGAGAGAGAGAGAGAGAGAGAGAGAGAGAGAAGCAAATTCAATCAGAAATCAGAGTGGGGAAAAAAAAGCCCAAAACATTGCTTCACACCTTATTCAAAAGTTAAATTAAAAAAAATCATAGACTTAAGTGTAAAATGTAATCCTATGGGGTGAAAATTCAATATCTAGGGCTTTGCATAGAGTTCTTAGACTTAACACCAACGTATAATTCATAAAGGGAAAAATTGATCTCTTCATAATAGAAAACTTGCTCTGTGAGAGCCCATGTGAAGACAATGAAAAAAAAAGTAGTTGGAATAAAGTAGCTGCAAGCCATGTATTTTATGAAGGACTAGTATCTAAATTATATAAAGGGCCTCCATGGTGGCCTAGGGGTTAAGTCTCAGCCCTTTCACCTCATGGCCTGAGTTCGGGCCCCATCCAGGGAGCTAACCCACAGGAGCAGTAGAACTCTCCTGTCTTGCCTGCTGTTCCCCTTAGCAGCTTATTTCAGTAAATCTGCTTGCTTTGCTCCACTCTGGTGAATCTTCTTACCCTCCACACCTCTGGCCTACACCCCAGTTATCCTACGCAAAACTTTAAAAAAAAATAATTTAAAAATATATGAAGAACTCTCAAAGCTTAATTGTAAAAACAAAACAAAACAACAAAAAAGCAAAACACCAAGCAGTCCAATTAGAATATATGTAAAAGATCTGAAGAAAAAGCTCAACTGAGGGCCTCCCCGGTGGCACAGTGGTTGAGCTGTGCTGTGGAGCTGTCAGCAGTGTGCCATGCGAGTTCGACGCCCAGCCCGGGAGAATCCCACATGGTGCGGCAGACCTCTCCTGCCTTGCCCGCTGCTCCCCTCAGCAGTGTATTTCTTTCTTTTTTTTTTTTTTTAATACATACAAGCT